>RJWJ010000666.1:0-190456 GCA_004363605.1 Indri indri | reverse complement strand
GCACTAGTTTGCAGTCCCACCAGCAGTGTATGAGTGTTCCTATCTCTCCGCATCCACGCCAACATTTATTGTTTTGGGACTTTTTGATAAAGGCCAGTCTCACTGGAGATAAGTGATATCTCATTGTGGTTTTGATTTGCATTTCCCTGATGATTAGAGATGTTGAGCATTTTTTCATATGTTTTTTGGCCATTATTCTTATCCTCTTTTGAAGGTCTTCATTTGAAGATAAACATAGACATTGATTTTAGCTTAATTCTCCTTCCCTAAAACCTCTCTCTACTCTAAAATTCTACAATTCTGTAATGAGAATATGTAAGCAATAATTGCCAAATGGGAAAACAAGCCATTTTACTTGCTATCCTTCATGTAAAACTGTCCCCACGGAATCTCGCTCTAACGTGGGCCTGGGTCATTTCTCCAGGTAGTAGGATGCCCTGGAATAAAGCAATGTGCAGTGAGCTGTGAAGGTGGACCCTGAAGTACTTTGATGCCTTTGGCTGACAATAACAACAAACCCCTCTTAAGCCAGCTTAAATAATTAGGAATTTTAGAAGCTCATGTCACAAAAAAATCTACAAGTATGCTGAGTTTCATTCAGTGACTCTGGATGTTTTTCCTGAAATTTTCTTCACTTTATGTCCCTCTAAGTGTCACCTCTAGGCTGGTAAGTGAAAGAACCTGTGACAGTTTAAGGATAAATCTCACAATGTCTAGGCCAGTGGTTCTCAACTGGGGGTGACCCTCCCCTACCAGGGGACATTTGGCAATGTCTGGAAATATTTTTTGTTGCCACAGCTGCAGAGATGCTACTGGCATCAAATGAATAGAAGCCAGAGCTGCTGCTAAACATCCTACAGTGCACGGGATAGCTCCACAACAGAGAATGATCCAACCCAAAATGTTAATAGTGCCGAGTTTGAGAAACCCTGGCATAGAAGAATAAAGGTTTCCTTTGTCAAAATCTCTTGCTTACATTCCAGGAAACATTTCCAAAAGCTTCCAGCCACCTTTCCCTCACATGCTACTGGCCATAAGTGAGTTGGAAGAAGGCTTTAGGAGTGGGTTCTGGAATCAGTCATGGGTGGGGAGCAGTGCTACCAAGATCAACTCACTCAGCTGCAAAATGCATGGGGAATGGCAATACTATACACTGTCTACCAGAACAATAAATGTCCATCCTGTAATAGTACTATTTTATTATGAGCAAGAGAGGGGAATTCAGGCATCATCACTATTTAGCCCTAAAAAGAAGGAAATCCTATCATTCGTGACAATATGGATGAACCTGAAGGATATTGTGTTAAGTGAAATAAACCAGGCACAGAAAGTCAAATACCACATGACCTCACTTATAAGTGGAATCTAAAAAAGTCAAACTCATAGATACAGAGAATAAAATGGTGGTTACCAGGGGCTGGGCATGGGGTTGGGGGTTGGGAAGATGCTGGTCAAAGGATACAATACTTTAGTCAAACAGGAAGAATAAGTTCAGGAGATCTATTGTACAACATAGTGAGTATGGTTAATAATAATGTATTTTATTTTGAAAATCACTAAGAAAGTAAATTGTAAGTGTTTTCACCCAAAATTAAGTGTTTGAATAATGCCTATGTTAATTAGCTGAATTAAGCCATTCCACAATATATATACATATGTCAACACATCATGTATACAATAAATATGTACCATTTTATTTGTCAATTAAAAAAAAGAATACTGTGAACTGCTAAAGAATAAACACATTCTCCATAACAATTCAAGTCCTCATTGTGGGATTTTGGGAAGTCTTTCTGCACCTTTTTTTTTTCTGGGATATCTGCATTAGTACCTTTCTAGAAAAGGATATGACTAGAAGTAGCTTGCTGGCAATCTGAAGACCTTCTCAAAGAAAATTATTTTCCACCAGGATAAATGACTACTTTAAAGGAGTGTTTTGCAGAACCTATCTCTTTACTGAGTCATTCAGTAATTGAGGTGAGAGATTATGTTCACTTGCACCAGGATGGAACCAGTGGAAATGATCAGAAGAGATCAGATTCAGGCATGTTTTGAAGATAGAACCAACAGGATTGGCTGATGAATTGGCCGTAGAGTATGAATTGGGGCCATTGGTGATATGGAGTACAAATTTTGGCCTGAGCTACTGGAAGGATTGAGTTGCTGTTGACTTAGATGCAGAAGACCGTAGAGGAGCAGATTGGAAACACGTTGAAGAACTTAGGGAATTCAAGAAAAAAATGTCCTAGTTGGAGATATAAATTAGGGAGCTATCAGTGTATAGATGTCATTTAAAGCTATAAAGTTCCTTAAAATCATAGACGGAGTGATTGCAGATGAAAAATAAGGAAGATCCAAGGACAGTGGGGAAGTCCAACATTACGTTACATTAAGACAAGTGGTAGAGCGACACCCTCTGGCTGGCAGAGAGTGTGACATCCACAAAGCCAAGTGAAGAAGTGTTATAAAGAGAAAGAGCAATTGGCTGTGATAGGTAGGTGTGATGCTGCCAATGGGTAGGTGACAGTAAGTCTCAGTTTGCCAGGGACAATCCTGGTAATGCATACTTATTAAGCAATATAATCATCAATAGCACCCATTTTCACTCTTAAAAGAATTCTGGTTTGCAGAGGTTATGTGGTTATCTTGCTGTTGGGTCAAGTTGATGAAAACTAAGGATTGATCAGAGGATATAGGTCATTGGTTACCTTAATAAGACCAGTGTTGATGAATGGTGGGTGCAAAGCCTGGTTGAAGTGGATTCAAGAAAGATGGGGAGGAGAGAAAAGGAAAGGTGGGGTATATAGACACCTCTTTGAAGGATATTTGCTATAAAAAGGAGAGAAACGATGTGGCTATAAAGGGGAAATGTGATCAAACTTTTATTTTGTATGGTGGGAGATATCACAGCATGTTTTCATGCTGATAGAACTGGTCTAGTTGAGAATAGAAATGGATGATGCCTAAGAAAATGGCTAGAATGATGTTCCTGAGTAGGCACAGGGGATGGGACCTAGTGAACAGTGAACACAGGCAAGATGCAAGAACAGGTAGGCTATTTTACATGAAATAAGGGGGTAAAGGGAACTCCACAGACAGAAAGCAACAAAATACAATACTGGGAGTCCATAAAGTATGTTCTGTTTGGCTCAAAGGTAGAGTTTGCTGGGAGGAAGGACAAGAGAAGGGTTTGGAGGGGTGGGTTCGGGTCAGGCCACGGGAAACCTGCAATCCCCTGCTGAGAGGTCGAGATTAACTTGCAAAGCACTGGAGAGCAATAGAAAGGTTTTGAGCAGGGAAGGTGCTCATCACAGCAGGCAAGAGAGGAAGGCATCTCTGTCTTCATGTCTCCAACATCTGTTAGTCACAAATGAGGAATATCCTTCAGGTGTCAAGGAGGGTGGGGGAAACATGCGTGAGATGGGGGACAAAGCAAGTCCTGGTGAGATCCTCATCAAAGCTTCCCCAGTGGCTTCTTACCATATTTGTTAATTGACACCAAAACCATGGCTGATTGTTTTTTTGTTGTTTTGTTTTTGTTTTTACCTTAAGCTCTTCTTTCATATTCTGGAACTCGGGAGTCTTTCCCTAAAAGAGAAAAAACAGTCTCCTTAGTCTTTGGAGCAAGCCAGGAAGCCTCTTCCTGCCTTTAGTTTTAGTTTTCTTAACATTATCCACTTACAGCCAAAAAGATAGCCAAGCTGTGGGCTAAGGAACTTTTCTTTCCATCTGACCAAATGGTTCATCGTACCCCTCCAGGGTGAGAAATGTCTGGCCCTTTCTACCTATATGTACGTGTAGGCTAACAAAAGATATTTATCAGGGATGATTCGTTTTTCCAGGAAGATGACTGATAATTTGCATTTCTGAACACTTAGTGACCTTAACATAAGTTAATAATTTTATGTTTTCCCTTTTCATGAAAAATTATCTTGGATTTCTCAGATTTCGACCACAAATTTAAAGAGTGGACACTGGATATCCATTGTAAATTTTTCTAAAACAACATAAATCAAGATAAAGAGAAAAAAGATAGTTTTCAAATTTTATTTTGCATAAGGGTTTCCTGGAAAGTTTCTTAAAATTCAGATTCCTGGGCCCCAGAAGTCTTGTTATGGGCAATTTGGAACTGGACTCCTGCTGGTCCATGTCATGCGTTCCACGCCATTGTCTGATTACAGGGCCTGGAATCCACAAGTTCTTCAGGAGCTCATACAAATGTCTTCAAGCTGAAAGGCAATTATTGACTCCCAAGGTAATTATGTAAAGGCTTACCTATATATCTAAAAACGTAACATGTATCAATTTCATTGTCAATTAGTATTTTTAACAATCTCATCCCATGTAAAAGCAAGTTATAAGGTACATTTTGGTTTGTAGCAAATAGTCCTGAACATGCATGGTAATTACTTAAAAACCATGGCCAAACAACAATCCAATAAATTACTTATCGCCCAATCATGTCACAATTAAAATTGTAAAAGTTCTTGACAATATAAGTGATGGACCTTAAAAGTAAGTGTTTAAAATAGCTCAGAGCCCCAGGACTATACTTTTGACGAAAAGCATCCCCAGGTGACTACGTTTGATCCTGTGCCCACACTTGGAGAACCTAAGGTCTAGGTGGATGTTTCATATCACCAAAGTATTCTTGTCTTCATTCAATCATTTGTCAAAATTCTTAGCACCTACTATGTGCAAAGCATGACGCTAGATTATAGAAATACAGTGCTAGACAATCTTTATCATTGTGAAGCTTTCAGCCCAATGGGGGAGACAGTCAATAGACAAAGGTAAAAACATATCAAAGCAGTTACAAGTTGAGATGTGCTAAGAAGAAAACCAACAGGATGTTGAAATCAAGAAGCCAGGGAACAATGACTTTTGAGCAGGTGAGATTTAAGCAGAAACCAGAAGAAGAAGGAGCCAGCCCTATGACGATGCCTGGGAAGAGCAGTCCAGGTACAGGAAGTAGCACAGGCAGAAACCCCTAAGCAGGACTGAGCTTGCCTTGTCCCTGAGTGTTTGGAAAACAGGACATGAGAGGTGAGCCTGAGGAAGTTGGCTCAGACCCTTTGGCACAGGCAATTCCTACATTTATGGATTTTATTCTAAGTGCAATGGAAGCCCATTGACGATCTTTGCTTATTATTTTTTAAAGTTTACGTATGGCATGGTAATTTGTGTAGTAGTTGAATACATATCTCTGGAGACAAACCACTCGAATGTGAATTCTGGCTTTGCCTTTTAGAGTTTTAGAGTGATCTTGAACATGTTCCAACCTCTATGCTTAGTTCCTCATTGGTAAAATGGAAGTAATAACAGTACCTAGGTCATAAAGTTGGTTAACAAATTTAACAAATATGTGATATACTCTATATATGTCTTAAAATGAAGATTTGTCTTTAAGAAGATCACTTCAGTTCCTCCCATGAGCAATTAATTAGGCAAGGGCAAGAGTGGATGGCTCAGTTGGCTAGAAGGCTGTTCAGTTTGTTTGGGAAAAATATGATGCAGGCTGGAGGCGGGGTGATGAAAGTGGAGATGGAGATGGAGGGGAGGGGTCAGATTCCTGATTTATCTTGGAGGCAGAGTTGACAGAACTTGGTAATAGATTAAATGTGGGACATGAGATGAAGAGAAGAATCAAGAAAACCGCTTAGTTTCTGGCTCAACTACCTGGGTGGATAAAAATCGTCATCACCAATCATCATCATCAACAACATTTATTGAGTGAGTGTTGCATAACAGGCGCTGTGATAAATGCTTTATAAATACCTCTTAAGATGTGGGAGGCTGGGGTACAAAAACATCTGCCAGAAGAGAAAGTCAAGAGTTCGGTATTGGATAAGTGAAGTCTGAGATGACCCTGAGATACCAGGGGAAAGGGTCAAGAAGGTAAGCTGGATAGCTGACTCCATAAAACTCAGAGATGACCGGTTTGGAGATAATGTTTGAGAGTCATGAACTTTGCAATGGAATTCACCACCATGTTCTTTTATATAATGACTTGGGCTGTTACAATAATATTTTTATCTCTTTTGGTCTAATTCTTTTTTGAGTTCAAGACCTGCTTTCTAACAACCTTAGTGTCAATTGAATTTTCAGTTAATTCTCCACAGTGTAAAATAAAGTATTAGGTTAACATTTCTGACTCTGAAACAGAACTCTACTGAACTCAATATGCTTAATCTGAGGTCTGTGAAACATTTCCTAATCAAAACTCAAAAAAATTTTAGTTCAAGTTATGACATGAAATCAACAAAATTATATTAATTCGTATGGGTATAGAAAATCATTTATTTACAGTGTTTAAATTGACATTTAAACAGTTTTTCCAATCCCACACAGTTAGTGGCATAAGGTCTTGAGAAAGCATGAAACATTTTTTTTTTTATCAGCCTCATATTTCTCGAGCTTCCCAAACACAGTTCATTTTCCATAGAAATTTGCAAACCTGAGTAGTGGCCAAATTTTCAGAGTTGCTGAATGTAAGCCAGTGAATAAAATTGTTAAACCCTTTGATTTCCCCCCACTTTTTTCCCTTAAAAAGTAACATAGCGTGTGCCTCAGAGTTTTATTATTTGACATCTATTACCCACAGCACTCGAGAGTGTTTGAGAAGCAGCCTGTGTGGACATTTCAGCACAGAACGAACACAGGCGGGCTCTTTTGGGAACGTTCATCTGCAGCCTTGTTCTCCTTAGACGGGAAGCCTACTCCTTCATACTGCCATCAACATTCTTCAGAAGGCAATGGCATCAACTTTTAAAAATGCATAATTTCAAGGGCTTTAAAGGTTGAAAAATTTTAAGCAAATCCAGAATAGGCAAAAGCTACTGGTTGGTCCAAAATGTGATAAATTCCCGAAGCTATGCATGGTAGCTAATTGGGGCCACTAGCAAACCTTTCTTTTGAGACTTTAGTGCTATTAGCAGAATGCACTGATTCAGATAAAACCTTGATCATGAGGCAGGATGGAACTAGTTATCATTAAGAAAATAACGTTCACAGGCATTGGTCCATTGTACCCAACAATACTCTGGAAAGATGAAGGATATGGCAACAAACAAGCAGAAAGAATAATAATAATGAAAATTAATCATTAAAATGTGTCAATAACTCTAATGCTGGTCTCTTAGTGCATGATAAATTACATAAGACTGTTGGGTTTTTCTTTAACCCAGTGATCACTGTAGCATTCTCTTCATTTGACTGCTTCCTTCATTGGCATCGTCTGCTAATTTCATTTGTATTTGTAATAGTGAAAATGCACAATGTCCCCTAGAGGGAATACCTTAATTTAAAACATAAAAGTGCTCAAAAAAGTAGATCCTTTTCCTGCAAAAAAGTCAGAGGACAACAATGAATTACTGAATTTCTACTATGAGAAGCCCACAGAGCTGTGAGGGTCCACTGTGCTTAAGTGACATTTAATCTATTTGGAGATGCCAGCCACCTGCGATATAAGAACAACAGTAAGTTCCGAAGGACTCTCACAGACAGGAACCTCAGGCATGCATAGAAGGGAGCCACCACTCAGAAATGATGAAGTCAGGGAGGAGCAGGGCTGAACCATGAAGCGGGAGCAGAATTTTTACCATCAGCGTCCCAGAAGCGAAGCGGAGAAGGGTCCCAATGTGGGCTAGTGGTTGTAGCTCCATGCACAGGTCGAAGCGCTGTCTCACTGTGGCCCCTGACAAACCACATAGGTGAATTTGCAGGAGTAATGCTGACCTCAGAAGAACCCAGTGAAATTCAGGAAGGGTGTTGCAAGGGAACAAGAGTCAGCATTTCATTTTTTAATATAATAGCTTTATCAGGGTAAAATTCACATACCATACAATTCACCATTTAAATTGTGCAATTTAATGATATATTCAGAGCTGTGCAACCACTACCACAATCAATTTTAAAAGACTTTCATCATCCCAAAAAGATACCTGCACTCCTTAGTCATTACTCTCCCCAAAGCCCCCAACCCTTTCAGCTTCTGACAGCCACTAATCTGTCACTGTGTGAGTTTTCCTATTCTGGGCATTTCAGATAAATGAAATCACGTGATATGTGGTCTTTTGTGTTTGGCATTTTTCATTCAACATAATGTCCCCAAGCTCATCCATGTTGTGGCATGTATCAGTATTTCATTCCTTTTTATGGCTGAATAATATTACATTGTTGTATGGATATACCACATTTTGTTTATCCATTCTTCAGTTGGTGCACATTTGAGTTTTTTCTACTTTTTGGCTGTTATGAATAATGCTGTTATGAATATTTATGTGTAAAGTTTTATGCAGACATATGTTTTCATGTGTATATTTCTTAGGTATATACCGAGGAGTTGAATGCTGAGTAAAAGAGTAACTATGTTTATCATTTGGAGAAACTAGCAAACTGTTTTCCAAAGCATTTTACACTCTCACCAGCAATGTCTGAGGGTTCCACATTATCACCAATACTTTTTTTACATCATTTTACTGGGTGTGATATGGTATCTCACTGTGAGTTTGATTTGCGTTTCCCTGATGGCTAATGGTATCAAACACCTTTTCATGTGCTTATTGGCCATTCATATATCTTCTTCAGAGAAATGTCTACTCAGATCCTTTTCCATTTTTAATTGGGCTATTGGTCTTTTTATTATGGCATCGTAAGAGTTCCTTATATTCTGGATACAAGACCCTTATCAGATATGTGAGTTAGCATTTCATTCAAATGATTTGTTCCCTCCACCATCCATACCGCATTTCTTCCATTTATTGTAAACTAGCATATGTCTATGTAACCATTTACCTCAACTTTTTAACTTTCAGGATTTTCCCCCTAGTGAGTGTTCTGGGTCTCTTGGCCCTGTGTGCCCAGGGAGGCCTTTCAGAGCTGAGAGCTCCCCAGGGTGTCTGACTCAGAGGATCACAGTGACCCAAGGCCTTCTCCCTCCCAGGGCCTCTAGCTGTGCATTCCAGCCTGGGAGCCTGCCTAGCCAGCTCCTTTTGCACTTTGAGCAGTGTCCCTGCCTCCTGCCTCCTCCTCTGTTCCCACACTGGATAGAGACTCTGTGTGGGGAGCATGGGAGGTCAGTTCTCCCTGGAGCTGCTGCTACTGCTGAGGTGTAAGGACCCTGGAGAGGTAAGAAGATAGGGTGTGTGTATTTCAGGCTGTGTGTTTTGTGCCTCCTGCTGGAAGCAAGGCAGGACCAAAGCCAGTAAGACATGAAAGACTTCATGGGGTAATAATCTCAGAGCAGCATCTGGGAAAGGTGGTCACAAGCAGGAAAGAAGGAAAGAAGCAATAGCATTGAAGGGATTCACTCTGCGTGCTCCAGCGCTTGAGTCCCTTTCAACTTCAAAGTTCAGATGGATCAAATGACAGTTACACTGTCTCTGCCTGTTGCTTTAGGAGAAAGTTCGGAGCCTTCTTAACCAGGCTGACTGGAATGTAATATATTATTGCCAAGACACTCATTTTTTATTGAAAGCTTAGAGCAATCTTAGTAAGAACCCACCATTTCTTTTGCACCTTTCCTTTGGGCTATGTTCTCGGTATTCGAAAATCAGTAGAATTTGACTTTAACATGCAAAGTAGCTTATAATGTTACTGTTGCATAGGTCTTAGTGGTTGTACAGCTGACTGTCTTTCTGCTACAGGTAAGGAAACTGAGGGTCAGAGTGGATCAGGCTTTGACAGAGTCACTAGGCTAGTCCAGGGCAGAACTGAGATTAAATATCATTGCTATCGAATGTCTCTTTTGGTCTCCATCATTGCGCACTATATAATAACTGACGACTGGTGACAAAGGCATAGGTTGCCCTTTTCCTCGATATGATGAAAGATTAAGATTACGTGACATCTACAAGTGATATGGGTACTGATGTGGAACCACAAAATGTGGTCCAATTCTTTCTTTTGGCCACTCCATGCAGCAAAGGTAGATGGCTGGTTTAGAAAACCTTGGCTTTGCTGCTTACATACACTAAAGGCAGCTTCTGGTGCAACCCTTTTTTTTAATGATTCCAGTTTTTTATGGTTTCATAGAAAAACCTCAAAACCTATCTTTTCTTCTTAGTAGTTTAGAATATTACCAAAGAGTTCACAGAGCTTAGATACATGCTGGTTTCTTATAGCTACAAGTAAAATTTCTTTTAATCCTTCCTAAACTAACAGAATAAACGTTGGTTTATTTGGTGACTTGTTTTTTTAACATCAAGAAGGTTAAATCACGAGCTTTTCTACAGGTTGTTGATCTATTACCTTAAGCTAGGTGATCGGGTCACTTCAATTCACTTGAAAATTTCTTCCTTTCTCTATTATGTGTACATGCCACCATATGCATAATTTAAATATATATGAATTAGTTTGTTAAAAGCCAAGTTGCTTTTGAAGAAAATTTGTGGCTCTTAGATTATGATCATTTACAATTTGTCGAATGATTCCATTTTGTGGGCAAAGACTTTATATTGTGATTCTGATTATTTATAGTAATAGTGACTATCAAATAAATCAACTCACGTTGTGGTGATTGCAGGTTCCTGGATACTTTTTACTGTTCATCGGGAAGATTTTTTTTTCCTACCTGAATGGGAAAAAAAAAAAAAAAGCCACAAAGATGGTAAATCCCTTTGCTTTCCAACTGTCTTTGTAAATCTTGCTTATAAGAACTGCACATTTTTGTAATGTTTAATAAGGACTTTAAAAATCAACAACTGTCTTTAAAAAGAAATAGATTTTGAAGTTGCTCTGTTGTACCTATTTTCTGATTAAGACAAATCATTTGAGGAAACCGGGTTGATCCCAAGTTCCTCACCACAGGGAGAAAATGGGATTTTGGAAACCTGCAGAGCCTGAATTTGTTATTGCATGCAGCTGTGCAAATTTGCAAACATTTCCTTCTCTAGTCAGGACCCTGTGGAAGGAGCCAGTTTGGCCTGCTGCCTCCATAGCTAACATTTGTGGAGGCTGCAGTGCAGGGAGCTATTGAGATATTTGAACATTTTCATTTATTTTAATGTGGGCATTAGGTGCCAGATAGAGAGTATGTTAGCCAATTAGTTCTGCTTCAGTGTCATGCTAGGGATATATCAGCAGCCTTATTATTCTGGTAATTCTCAGTGCATTTCAGAATGTTGCTTGAAATGGCCTTTCCGGATGTGTTGAGTGTGTGTTCAGAGGGCTATCTGGGAAAGGAACACAGGGGAGGGCCGAGGTCTGGGTTTTAAGACATCATTATTTCAAACTATAGCTTTCTCTAAACTAAACAATGAGAGAAAAACAGAACCTTGCAGTTCCTACAAGCACTGGACTTGTGTTTATTTGTTTTTAATCCATCCTTTGGAACCAGGGAAGGCATGAGGACCATCCATGCTCAGGTTCACACCTACAGCTGGGATAGATGGTCGGCCCACGGTTACCATGGCAATGCTGTACTGGTGTGGGGATACTTGCCCATATTTGCAGAAGTCTCCTCCCCCTCTGTGGTGGTTTACCACAAGAAGCAACTCTTCCCATGCAACTGCAGAGAAGTTATTGGTTTAGGGGTTCTTTAGTTTGATTTACAATTAGCTCTTTAGTGCATCTTTGGGAGGTCAAATTGGCAGGAACAATTAAGTCACAGGAGACCAGCTTCATGACTCTGATGGAGTTGAATTCACATTTGCTGTTAGAAATAGCAATAGGTTGTTTTAGTTAGAATCCTAGAGGCAGATGACAAATTAGTTTACCTTTCAAACAGTACTCATCAAAAATATGATGGGGTGTGTGTGTGTTAAAAGGGCCTTAATTCTTGTTAAAGTTTAAAGTTTAAACAACTTCTCATTTGTAAGTTGGGGATAGAAACAGTTCTTCTATAATGTGAGAATTAAATAAGCTAATACATGTCCTGTGCTTAGAACAATGGATAAAATATATTAACAGCCCAGTAAATGTTCAATGTTATTATCATTACTTTAATATTACAGTATTCAGGATTTTTAATACTAATGATGGCTCATTGAGCAGATATTAAGCACACTGACCAATTTCCAGGTATTTTTCTAAATCAGCCTCAAGGAGCTTGCCAACTAGTGGGAGATCAAAGCAGAAACAAGTAGTTGCTTAAAATAGAGGCATGGCCAGCATATCCTGGGAAACTTCTCTGCCTGTGCACTCCAGCCCACTTGGACCAGTGAGAGAAGGTTCCTAAAAGAGGAGACATTGAGCTGATGCTCATTGATGACTGCTCCCCCATGTGTGGTATATGGGGCAAGGAGTGGGGGTTAACCTCACTTTGAGGACTGCCTTGAGTTTGGTATTTGGACAGATAGGATGTTCAATGTCCTGGGTCCATCAGATACTATAAGTTGCCCAAGGTCCACGCTCAATTGTCTCCTCTGCTTATAAGACACTACTTTATATTCTCCATGGCTGTAGGGGTTTTTTTTGTAATAATTTTGTAGCAAAAATTATTCATCTAATAAGTCTTTTGGAGAGTGGTAGTTCTGAAAATTTTGAGAATTAAGGCATCTTAAATCCCTGCCCCCTCTATGGACAAAACTGTTCATTTCTCATTATTTTGCTGAATCCAAGCAAATCCCAGAACAGAATTCTTTCCCAGACAAACTATTTAAGTTGGTGCAAAAGTAATTGCAGTTTTAGCATTGTTGAAATTTGCTGTTTGATATTAGAATACATTCTTAAATAAATGTGGCTATGTTATACATCATTTTAGTGTGTATTTCTCACTTTATGTTTTTTTGCTAATGACTTATTACTTGCTGTTTATTTTATATTTATTTTAGACTATGGAAATGATGTTAGACAAAAAGCAAATTTGAGCGATTTTCTTATTCCAGTTCAAAATGGGTTGTAAAGAAGCAGAGACAACTCGCAACATCAACAATGCATTTGGCCCAGGAACTGCTAACAAACGTACAGTGCAGTGGTGGTTCAAGAAGTTTTGCAAAGGAGACGAGAGCCTTGAAGATGAGGAGCGCAGTGGCCGGCCATCGGAAGTTGACAACAAGCAACTGAGAGCAATCATTGAAGCTGATCCTCTTACAACTACACGAGAAGTTGCTGAAGAACTCAACATCGACCATTCTACGGTCGTTTGGCATGGAAAGGTGAAAAAGCTTGATAAGTGGGTGCCTCATGCACTGACCAAATATCAAAAAAATTGTCATTTTGAAGTGAAGACGACACTTCTCTTATTGTAAACAACAAAAAACCATTTCTTGATCGGATTGTGACATGCGACGAAAAGTGGATTTTACAGGACAACTGGAGATGACCAGCTCAGTGGCTGGACCCAGAAGAAGCTCCAAAGCACTTCCCAAAGCCAAACTTGCACCAAAAAAAAGTCATGGTCACGGTTTGGTGCTCTGCTGCCAGTCTGATCCACTACAGCTTTCTGAATCCCAGCGAAACCATTCCATCTGAGAAGTACGCTCAGCAAATCCACAAGATGCACCGAAAACTGCAACGCCTGCAGCCGGCATTGGTCAACAGAAAGGGCCCAATTCTTCTCCACCACAACGCCTGACCACATGTCACACAACCAATGCTTCAAAAGTTGAACGAATTGGGCTACAAAGTTTTGCCTCATCCGCCATATTCACCTGACCTCTCACCAACCAGCTACCACTTCTTCAAGCATCTCGACAACTTTTTGCAGGGAAAACGTTTCCACAACCAGCAGGATGCAGAAAATGCTTTCCAAGAGTTCATTGAATCCCAAAGCACAGGTTTTTATGCTGCAGGAATAAACAAACTTATTTCTCATTGGTAAAAATGTGTTGATTGTAATGGTTCCTATTTTGATTAATAAAGATGTGTTCGAGCCTGGTTTAAAATTCATGATCCGAAACCACAATTACTTTTGCACCAAACTATTTAAATGAACTTTAATTCAGTAGTTACATTAATGGCTAATGGTTTGGTTATTTTTCTCTCTTTACCACTCAGGTAACATGACCACTTTTATGTAACTTCTCAAGAAACGAATAACACACTCACTTTTAAGTAACTTCTGAAGAAGAAAATAGCCATTCTAATTTCTGCTGGATGGTTTTGATTTAGAGACATCAACTAACTTAATCCTGGACAGTCCTCTCTTTATCTTGCAAATTCTATTTAACATCCCTGCCACTCCCCAAGCTCTTTTAATTTTTTTTTTTTTTTGGATGCAGTATGTGCAAAAAGGGAAAAGCCTGTGGTATGTGATCCTGTATCAAGTTTTGCAACTTTAAGACTTGAGCTTTCAATTTTTCTTCCTCAGTGATGTAAAAAAAAATGCACACAGACTTCTAGATTTGTTCAGAACCTCATTCTTCTGTGTGTTAAATTCTGGACACACAGCATGACTCAAAGTTGACATTGTTTTCTAGAATAGCGTTTCCCAACTTTAATAGTGTTGACATTGAAGGTCAGATAATTCTCTGTTTTGGGAGCTGTTCTGTGACTTGTAGGATGATTAGCAGCATTCCCGGCCTTCACCCAGGATATACCAAGAGCACTGCTCCAACCTCCACCCCACTTTACCCCCCCGTTGGGACTCCAGACACTGCCAAATGTCCCCTTGGAGGCACAACTGCCCTTGGTTGAGAACCACTCATCTAGAGGAAAATAGTTTGGTAAAGAAATCCTTAAAGTGGAATTAGCTGAACTGTGACCAATGCCAGAGTGACAAAGGAAGGGTCTGAGTTGGGAGTCACTAAAAAGAACGTGAAAGGAAGACATTCAGAGAGAAGTGGTCTCAAGATCTGGCCTCCACTGAGCCTTGTGCAACCCATGACAGCCACCTGGTGGATTTACTCTCCTGTTACCCTCAGGGTGGAGAATTGAGGGTGAGAGCTGGTCTTGGGGGCAGTGAAGAACAGTGTCTGGGATTTCAGGTAGGAGAAGGTGAAGCTCATGCAGGGTCACAATTGTAAGGGTGGATATATCGTCCGATGATGCATTGATAAAATGATAGACGCATTCTGCTTTGAACCCTTTTATATAGAAAACATCTGTGTTACATCCAAATTTCTGTATCACCTCTGCTTCCAACTGTGTAGGTTCCCTTTGGGGGTCTCCAGAGCAAGAAGAAGGCTCCCTTTCTGAATATAAGAACTGCAGCCAACATTTATTGAGCTTGGGGCTCATGAGCAAGAAAGGACTCAGAGAAGGATATCAGTACATTTTGTAGATGAGGAAACTGAGACATAGAGAGGCTAAGAAAGAAATTTGTCCAGATTCCCACAGCAGATAGACAGTGGTCATGACTGTGACACAGACAGTCTGGTTGTGGAGGCTGCACACCCCACTGCCACACCGGGAAGCCATCTTTACACTTTTGTGGATACTCAGTTGACCCCAGCGACCCCACGTTCCACAGCCAAATACAAAACATAGAAAGTTCTTTGGAGAGGAAAACAAAATTTGGCTGTTTTGAGGAATAGAGATATTTTAATGTTGTCAATTTTAAAAAAATTACAAGAAAATTCTGGTCCCTGGCATACTTGTTGTTGACTATGAGGCAGCAATATTTATAAGGGGGGATTTATTGATTGAGATGGTTTTTTGATAGAGGACTGAGGCTTGATTTATAGAGGTAAATGTCTGGGCACCCAAATGATCACTCCTTTCTTCTCTCCTCAACCTCTTTACTCCTCGCCACTCCCAGCCCAATCTTATTCCTCAATTATTATTTATCTTGTAGAAGAGTCAGGTGTCTCAGATGATCCTGGGATGGACTCTCCCCAGCAGGGATGTCTTTTTGAATATCTAAATGTCAGCCAATGGCCCTTGCTGATAAAGCTCCAGATCAAATAGGGGCAAAAGCAATTAGAAGCCAAATCACAAAAAATAAGTAAAAACTCAAACTAACAAGAATTTTACACCAAACATAGGCTGATGACTATTTTATTAAAGCAATATGGAGCACTACTAGATACTGCTATGTTCTGGAAATGTAAGAAATTGGTTTCAATTGTTTTTCTCTCGTGATTCTCATGTTAAGCTGTTCACAGTAGATTATTTTTTTCTAATTAATACAGTCGTCTGCTATTTTATATTCTTTTTTAAAGTGTTGGCCATAAACTCAGTCTTGGTATTTTTAGCTGCTGTTTACTACCAAGGGAAAAACTTCAGATTCAGGGGAAAAGTCTGTATTTTCATTTCGTATGAAGTTCAGAAAGGAGGCAGTGTTTGACATTGGTTCCAAATAAAATGAACAGCTTGATCTTTTTTTCTGGATAGAATTTTTTTATTGGAAGAAGTGCGGTGTCCCTTGGTGGTGATAACAAATACCATAGCCGTATAATCTCTAAATGATTGGATTGGAGAGAAGTTTTATTTAAAATTTCAAGTTGCTCAAATGGTGCATTTCTCTACATGTGTCCTTTTACTTCAGGTAAACCCAGTGAGCATGTGTGTGTGTGTGTGTGTGTGTGTGAGTGCGTGTGCGTGTGAGTGTGTGCTCCCATCTATCTTACGTTGCACTATTGGCTTGAACCACAAAACAGAAAAGAATGTAAATATTTTCTGATGTTTACAAGCAGTAAATCACTCTCAAGGATGGACCAAAAAATATTTTTCTTACTTTTATCTTTTGGTCAGCTTAAACCTTGGCTTCTTCCCAGTGAAGCTCTAGATCAAGGCCAGACCTACCCTTCTACCTCCAGTGTCCATGTGGCTGGTAGAGGTCTGAAAATAAATGGCCATTCCCTTGGTGCTAAAACACTTCCTCATACAGACAGAAAAATTAATTTATTTGAATTTTGGATTCTTCTGTTCTAAAAGAGAACTAGAGGGGAAGCCATTTTAGTGTGTGCAGTTTGGCCTGAGGAAGAGAATGGAACTTCTACAGTTCTTGGAAAATTCCCATACAGGAATAACTTATTGTGAATAGTAGAGATTTTCAGTTTTAACTAGAAAATCTGCTTTGTTTCATCTTTTGTTTAAAATCTTTGAATTAATAGGAATTATTTTTCCACCTCAGGAATTAGTGTATAGAGCAGCACTGTCTAATAAAACTCTCAGTGGTGATGGAAATGTTCGGTATGTGTGCTATCCAATATAGTAGCCACTAGTCCCATGGGGCCATTTAGCTCTTACAATGTGTCTACTGTGACTAGAGAACTGAATTTAAGGCTTTATTTAATTTTAATTCATTTAAATTTAAATAGCCACATAGGACTACCATATTGGATAGTGCAGGTATAGAGTATAATTACCAGTTAATATACATCTCTGGTTTCAAATATTCCATTGTATTGTCACTCTGCATATCTGAATTTTGATTTGAAAACTGTGGCAATTATTACTGTCTTTGATAAGTGAGGTTTACTTCTAGGTAATTCTTTGACCCACCATCCTCAATGCATGCTATCAAGATAGGTGGTTATGGAAATACAGCCCGGAAATTAGCTTGTTAGCTTATATTCTCCTTTGCTTTTTCTAATAAATGAACTGTGAGCATTTTTTGGTTAATTGGAGTTGTTATTTATTCAGGTTGAGCTCTTCAGTATGATTCAGACCCAATGTCACTGAGCATAGAGAGAAAAAGTGAAATTAAATAATTCGTGAGTTTTATGCCAGTCATAGTTCAGGCATTTATTGAAATCAAAAGAGAACTCATTTAATATAAAAAGTCACTGCAAACCACAACTATTTAAGGATTTGGGGATTAAACAATGTGTTTTGCCTGTGACCCGCCTGCCCTTTCAACCCAGTCAGCCTCCAGCAAAATTTCAGCAGGAGCAGCCTTAACTGTCATTTCTCTATTTTGTCTTATTTACAGTGTTTCTAATTCTCCTTTTACTTTATAATGCTCATCTCTTGTTCGTTGGTTGGATTGTACTGTTCATTTTTGTTTCTGCTGAATTCTTTTCTTTTTTCCCTTCACTCTTCTTTGGTCAAAATGCTTCTCTGAAAAATCAAATACACGTGAACTGGTTTCTACTACTTGGAAAGTACCTGAAGGGAACATGCCAAGATCTAGAGCTTGCATCAAAGGGAACTTAAAGAAGAAGGTGTGTTTGTACTTAAGGAGAAAAAAGAGAGAACAAACTTTTTAAAAATTAAATTTATTTCTGATTACAGAAGTAATTCATGTTTACTGTAGAAAAATTGGATCTTCACACAAATGGCTACATTTCCTTTCTAATTTTTTTCTGTGCATGTTTAAATTATTTCCATGTTACAGTTATGTATCCCATTCACATATGCTATACAGTCTTGATCTTAAATTTTATTTCATCACATTTTCTCTGCTAATAAATTTTCATCTAAAACACATTTTATATCACAGTATTCCTTCAGATGGACATAAGAAAACTTAAGTGAGGTCCAATTTCTTACTGGTATAGATAATGCTGTAATTAACATCTTTGCATACGTCTTCCTGTGCATTTTGGTGACTGTCTTAGGGTAATTCATAGACATATATTTGAACCCTGGAAAAAATTATACATATTGAAGCCCTCACCAACAAAGAGTGGATGAGAACAGAGCAAATCTCAAATTTATTAGTGATGTGGGAGTAATTATGGTGAGATAAGGTTTTCCTTGAAGTGGTTTATTCAACTGTTTTTAAAGAGTTCTTCTGTCTCTTTAGCTTAATTCCAAAGACATAGCATAGCATTATAAATAATCTACTTTTACTTCTTTACTGATTTAAGTGTTCTGTAGATATAAGTTTAGGTGTATTATTGCATTTATGATCAATGTTGCTATTTATTTCAGCCTGGACTTTGAGCCTTGATTATTAATATCTTGTGATTTTTCTTCCATATTTAATTCAAATGCATACAGTATTGGACAGTTGACGGAGCCTGGGTTTTAATGAATTAGAAAGACTCCGCTTTATTCAATTTACATCACCTTGTATTTCACTGTGTGGTGACAGACATATACATCTTCATGTCAGAATTTTGTCAGTTGCAGCTATCTGCCAAAGTTGGGGAATCAGGAAATAAGATAGTCTCAAAGTGACTGTGGAATTTCCAGAGTAACAATCTCAAAGCCAATGCACTTTATTTGCTAGGGAGAATATGTATACAAAATGAGTTACATGTTTGAAGATGTAAATATGCATTAACAAAAAGAAGTGATAGCCAAGAGCAATGAAGAACAATTAGAATGAGAGACACCAGTATGAGATCATTTAGAACAGGCACAAGAATCTTATTTCCTCTGAATTTCCAAGACAACACACCTACCTCTCTGATAAGTGTTCATACGTCTCATTCTGGGCCATCAAGAAGATGCTATATTGTGATTAACATATGTTGTTTAATATGGTAGAACAATGTCAATTTTAGAAGACTGCTATGAAAATGACTATATTAAGAATACATTTGGGCATTTAATAGGTAAGTTTTAGTTTCTTGTAAAATTAACTTATGCAGTACATATCAGTTCATAGTGAATAGGTCCTTGGGATCCTGACATTTTCCCTGTAATTCAAAATGTGATTTAAATGTATGATTATACATGAGTGTGTGTGCGTGTGTGGGGGTTGGAGAGAGAGAGAGAATGAAAGAGAATTATTTTGTCAATGATTTTCCCAAATAGAGAATCCTCTTATATGATATCAAGGCGAAGGGCAGAAGCACATGTTTTGGAACATACACCAGTGTCTATATCTATATATTTATATCTATTTCTATGTCCACCTATCTATCTATCTATCTTCTAGAGGATTTTGTTCAGGCAAGTTATTGACAAATAAGTCTCCTTATCCCTGTCCAGATAAGCTGTACATCATTGGAAGATGCAGTTTGCTGGCATGGTATAAATGGTAGGGGTCCTGATGTTGATGTTGTGACCCAGTAATCAGTTATCACCCACAATTGAAAAAAGCTAGAATAGAAGTAAAGTGTGTCATCCATCCAGAGGTACACGGTCCCAGGGTTGGTTAATTCAGGGGCACAATGATGCCATCAAGAACCTAGGGGTTTTCTGTCTTTACACTTGCCCCTTCTCTCACAAGATAGTGGGCACAGCTCCAGGCATAACACCCTCAAATAGATCTAAAGACCAACAACACTTTTTTTCCTAGCATGTATCGGTACCTATATATTTTTAATTAAAGGTAAATATTTTTTTCCCAGAAGCTCCTCCTCTCCCAGGAGCCTTCCCCTTGGCCTCATTCAGTGTTCAGGTTCCACCACAACCCATCCCTAAACCAATCAGTTGCAAGGGAAACAGAGTTATGGTTACTGATGCCATAGTTGACATGGAGGAATGAACATTCACTCCCTGGGATGAGAGAGAGGGCTCGTCTCTCCTGAGCTGGTAGAAGGTTGAATGCTGGGATTGATTCCCATTCTGCCAACAAGGAGAGAATGGCAAGGAAAGCTGTTGGACTGATAGCTAAGTATATTAGCCATATTCATTATTTGTGAGCTTATTTTATCCCTTTGGTAGATTCGAGATTCCTTAGGATGGGGACTATTTTCACCAGCACATGGAATAGTGCCTTGCCCTAGAGGATGCTTAATAAATATTTACTGAATTGACTGGAATTGGCCCATGTCAATTGATTAAAAGCTTTCCTATCTTTTAAAAAATTGAATCTAAATTCTCAAAAATCGAGTTGTTTGAATATCAACACCCTCCCAGTAAAGTTATGTTTATTCATTCCAGAAAATGATTAAGGGGCCTCAATCATAAAGGTACTGGAATAAAGTTACTGTGGGTGCTGTGTAATATAAACCCTGCAAAGACTGTTTACAATTCTGTGTGGGTGTAGGAGGAAAAAAGGATTCAAATATAAATATAAGTGGGAAAGAAAACTTGTTTTGAATCCGTTTTATGCATCTGTTAACATTTTGAAGACTATGCAGTACAACTTATCATCTTGAAGATTTTTGAACTGAAAGGACTTATATATAAGATCACTGCAATTCTCTATTTGAAGCTCCATTAATAAAATTTTTCTTGAAGAAACTAATTACTTCAATAATTTTAAATTCAGTACATTATTATACATATCACATAATTTCATTTAAAAATCTTTTTCTGTAGAATGAGATAAAAAATCAGATTTTGATTACTAATGTGGTATGAAGTATAAAGCCAGTGTTCCAAATCCACATTTGTTTTGTAATATAAACATTTTTAAGAGTTTGTCTTTTTTAATGTAAAGAATTTTTCTTATAAACTTCCCTTCATTTGGTTCAGGTTCTGTGATTGTACATGTTCATAAGTTTTCACTTTATCAATTATTATTACTGATGTATAAACTTCCACTTTTTTAAAAGATTTGAGACAGTGTGATTTAAATTTTCTCTAAAAAGAAATAGAGTCCTTATTTACCTGCTAAATGGTCAATTTTATAGCTGTAAATAAGTAGTTCCTACCTTATTCAGGAATACTCATTTATAATATGTTGTCTCAAGTGATATGAAAATTTAAGTTTAATTCAAGACAAAGACATGAATAATTTTTAAAACATTTTATTGTCTGCTAATGGTATTTATTTTTAGTTACACAATTTGGTAAGTAAAGTGATTATAAGAACAAGTCATGTGTTCTTGTGTCATTTCTGAAAGCAATTGAAGTATCTACTTCACTTCCCCTCTCATATTGTGATCTTTTAATCCTGAAAAAAACAATAGCAAAAGGAACAATTAAAATAATTTATAAACATTCCTAGCAAGTACCATTTACAATAACATGTATGGCTTAATTTGTCAAAATTATGTATAGCCATTTAAGTTGAACTCTATAATTTCCAAAATTTCTTTGTTATCTCATTGTCATTAGATATTAGGTGTCCATGATGGAGGCTCCTACCTTCAGGACACTTGAAGTCTATTATTTAATAATAAAATAGCAATTACTACCTTTCATTGAGCACTTCTTGCATGCAGGCTCCAAGCTCATCACTTTATTTCCATAAAACAATTCTAAGAAACTATCAATATTTATACTCTCATTTTACACACAAAAAAACTGAGTTTTAACGAGTTCAAACTACCTGCCCAAAGTCACCTTCCCATAAATAGCTTTGGCAAAGTGTGAGCACATTATAAAGTCCATGGTGTTAATTATTAATAAAGAGATAAATAAATGTATTTTCTATGCAAAGAGAGAGCATGTACCTTAGATTAGAATAATCAATGATAGGTGCCAGATCACTTGGGATTCAGTCAATTTTCAAAAATTCTGCCCCATTCTCCAGGAGCATATTCTCCATTAAAATGCTCACAATTGTGAAACTATGTATGACACATAGGATTTTTTAAATTCAGAAACTATGGTATTTATACTTGGGAGTGGCTTGAAAACGATCTGATTTAGTCACTTTCCCCCATTTTAAAGAAAAGAAAACATCCATAAATTTGAAGTGATTTGTACAATACTGCCTCCTCTTTGGGAGCAAAGCCAAATTTGGAGCCCAGGTGTCCTGGCTCCCCAAGCAGGTCATTTACACTTCACCTCTCTCTGTTGCTCAGCAGCAAATCATCAATAGCATTTATAAATTAAAAATTACTTTTGGATACATATACATGGTAGAATCACATAATCTCACATACACAGAAGGGAGAGTTTATGGATGTGGATAAGGGTCATTTTGTTGACTCTTCCCATTCATTTGTAAGAGCTTCTGGTAATAGAAGATTTAGTGCTAAATCGTGGCAACTTCTTGCTAAAAGCTTAATCTATATGATCCCAGCACTGAAAAAGAATCTAACAGTCTGTTTAGTTTAGGCTCCTCCAACTTAGATTGAAAACCACTGGAGACAGGTAATCTTCGATTAGGTTTTTAAATGAGATTTCCCACCTACCTTTGTAGCTTGTTCAAATATTTGCACCCCTTCACTCTCAAAAATTACTCCCCCTTTTTATCTTCAGTGCAATTCTAGCCATTCTTGCTAGACCTTTGAAATAACAGGAGAACTGATACTCCCTATACTGTTGCCCTTAAAATTAATGGGTTTTAGTAATATATATTCTGGTAGAAATTCAATAATGGTAGAACTTAAAACCACTATGTAAACTGTGGTCTTAATTACCAAGCCATGTAGATAAATTTGTTTATAATATAAAAGTACAACACATGCTTGGAATAATAGAATCACAGACCTGTAGCTACTGCAACTCTAGGCCCTGGGTTGTCTGAGACCTTAGAGCTCTGGGGCCAGTTTTGCTACCCCATTTCCACAGGATTTGTATTGTAGTAGCTTCAAGGCATACTCACCACTTCCTCCCGCTTGGTCTTGTCTGTTGCTGGCCAAGCTTCCAGAGGCAGGTCGGGAAGCATGGGCGGCAGGGGCTGCATGGGGAACAGCGGAGGCAGATGTGGCTGTGGCGGCAGGGGCTGCATGGGGTGCAGAGGTGGCTGGGGCTGGATGGGCTGGATGGGCTGCATGGGCTGCATGGGCTGCACGGGCTGCATGGGCTGGTGAGGCTGCGGCTGAACGGGCTGGGGCTGGAAGGGCTGCTGGGCGGGCGGAGGGAGGTTTGGCTGGTGGTGATGGGTTGGAGTCATGGAGTGTTGGCCAGGAACGGGCATCATTGGTTGCTGGGGGACCACGGGCTGCTGAGCTGGCACCACTGGGATATGGTGATGAGGCTGCAGGGTGTGAGTCTGGGGGTGCTGTTGGGACAGCACGGGGATGATTTGGTGGTGCAGCCATCCACCCATGGGCTCGTAACCATAAGAAGGGTACTGGTGAGAAACAGAGAGGCTCAGGTCACTTCCAACTGGACAAGCAGCAGTGTTTGCTTTGCCATATGGCCATAGGAATATTTTATTCATTCTTCGTCTGCAAGAATTTCTAACTGTGTACACACACATGACCTTTTACAACTAAATTTCCCATTAGGGTCTCTATGAGGAGTAGACATATTTCACTTAACATGGGAATTTAAATGCATGCCTAATATTTTAAGGGAATAAAGAACAAAATAGCTACCTACCGGTGGCCTTATCATGCTCTGGTACCACTTCAAAGGGGTAAGCACCTTAAGAGAAAGAGATATGATAATGCATTTGATTTAATTTACTTCATTCTGATATAGAAACTCACTAATGCAGTATGAAATATAGACTCACTAATTCAGTCCTGTAAATATTGATAGCCTGAGAATGTGAGTTCTACAAAAGAAAGAAGAAGGTAAACATTTGTTGGGTGCTTCCTATGTGTCAGGCACTGTGTTACACCCATTGCACACATTTTTCATGTTTTCTCACATGCTCTGAGGCAGGTATCCTCACCCTCGCTTTTGCAGATAAGGTCATGGAGAGTTAAAGAGGTTCATTAAGTTAACTAAGGTTGCAAAATGGTAACTCTGTTTAATTCTATACCTCCTGCTCTTCATTGCAAGGGCAAAACAAACAAAAATTATGACATATTAATGTGACATAATAGTAATTTCATTCTTTTTCATTTAATGTCACAATGGTAAAAAAAAAAAAGGAGGTAGAAACACTGTCCCTCATCCTAGAAACACAGATTTACTGCTCAAATATGTCAACCTTTTAAGGTTTAACAGAGAATCTTGCCTCAAATTCTTACTAACATTTTTCTTCAGCTTGTATAAGCAAACAAACTCACAGATTATTACCTGAACCTGTGAGAGAAGGAAGAATTTCATTCCTTTCTCAACAGTATACACTTGCTTAACCTCAGGTTTTGGGCTCCTTCATATAGTAGTTCAGCATTTAATCAATATAACAAATAATGATTAACCTTGCTCAAGTTATACTTGACAAAACACTTTTCATATTCAATAACTATTTTACTTTCCAAACAATGTTTTGAAAAATGCTTATCACAATTATTTCCCTTCTCCAGCTGAGGGAACCAAAGTTCCGGAGAGAGAAAATGATTTACTCGAAGTCATGTAGTTAGTAAGGGATTGAGGAGAACCTCAAACCTGGTACCCAGAGCTCTGATGCTTTCCAGTCCTCTGCACAGTCCCTCGTACAGCACTTAGTCACTCATCTTTCAGTGAAGCCAAGTGAGAGACTCACATCAAGTGTAAATGTCTTAGAATCGGGAGTTTTTGAGCTCGGAAAAAATCTTAGATAACATCTTACGTAATCCCCACATTGTACTGGCTGGGATGCAACAAGGCTATTCAGCCAGATTCTCTTTCCACCCTACCGTGCAGCCTCCTTAAGTGGTAGTTCATGATAGATAAAATTATAGCCATGTTTAGGATAGACGGAGAGTGGCCAGGTAAGAGGATGCTGGGACAATGCAGGCTTGAGGCCACCCATCAGGGCTTAAACTGGGAAGCTGGTGGTAAGAACTGTGAAATTGGGATTATTCAAAAAACATCTTGGATGAAGAATCAACACACTATTCTCTACAGGGCCCCAGGGCATTGTTAACCCAAACAATGGTCAAAATTAGTAAAGAGAAAAATTACCTCATAGCTGAAGTTGATATAACCAGGGTGCCCAGGATGAGGTGGTAGCTTTTATAGGGATGGGGAAGGAGAATAGAAAAAGAGAGAAAAGGGGAGAGTGAAGGAGAGAGAGAGGAAGAGAGAGGAAGAGAGAGGAAGAGATTAAGTCAATATGCAATTGTTCACATTAAGGGAGACTGAAGCTACTTTAAAAAAAATCTATATAGTGCAGATCATATTTGAGGTCTACTTTTTAGTTTGAACATGTATGTTGTGCAGGAGAGGAGCCCTCTTATTTAAAGAGGTCCTGAACAACTAACTGACTTTCCCTGGGGTTACAGTCTTGTGGTGGGAGACCTGGAAGCAGAAACCAACACACATTTATTCTTAGGTGGTTTTCAGACATCTCCTCCCCCGATGTCAATGAGTCCTACCCTGTCCCGCCCACCAGTTTACTCGATAAATCTCACTCCGTGTGGGAAGAAAGGCATGTTTCTCTTACACAGCTAAGAAATCCCCCCCAAAAAGAGAATTGTCCCACAGACATTCCCTTGCTTAAGTATCAAAGGGGTTCCTCATAATTGACATGCAAAGCAAACAACACTCAACAGCAACAAAAGAAACCACTAGGTGAGAATTATTGGTGAATTCAAGAACAAGAAGGGGCACAGCAAAGTGGAAACATTATAAATCATGTGGAAAATAACAGAGTTGATTTATCGAGTTGAGGCCGATCCTTTTTATTATTCTGTCAATGATTTTATGACAGAATATTTTAAAAGTCCAAAATAAAAAGCAACCTGAATGATGGATGATCTAAACCAGAACTGCCTGTCCTTTCAAAAGTGGGGGGCAGTGACTGGGGCCTGCATTGCGGAATTTCGGTTGGCCCTGGGGTCCGGGAGAGGGAGAGAAGAGTCAGGCAGAAAATCTCCCTGACATTGGCTTCATTAGGGATCGGCTCTATTATGGTCTTTAAAATATTTGTATTTCATAACAGGGTCCATTCACTCCCATATGGATATGGATTATTATTTAGTCAGGTAACTGCCTTTCCTATACCGTCTTGACAGATACCAAGTGGGGCGCTGCTGAGTTCAGGAGTGGGGAAAATGCAAGGGCCCCTTAAGGGACTAGGAATGGCCACAGCACAGGGTTTCAGGAAGGCAGAGCACAGAATCTGGGTCTTGTGGGTGAGAGGAAGAGAGGAGGCAGGTGTGCAAACTTGCTGGCTTCTGGTTGTATCAACTGCTCTTTATGCCACCAACAAGCAGATGGAGCCTGCTTGGCCTGCATGTGATCTAAGCTCTCTGCCCGATGTACCTGTGTCTGGAGAGAATGGGTCCGACATCCTGGTCTTTGGTACATTGTATGTAAAATGTACCAATTTGTACTGGGTATAGGTAGGATCCCGGGCAACCACAAGGAAGCCAGGTACTTAGTAGATGGACCCAAAGGGGTGAGGCCTCTAAGAACAAGGACGGTTCAAGCAGGGAATTCCTAACGGAGAAATCTTACCCCCTGAAGGGTAACAGCAGTGATATGTGGAGGGCTGGAAGAGATTTGGAAACTTGTGAGGAATTGGGTTTTAGAGAAAACTGGTAGTTTTGTAATACTTGCCTAATGCTGATTAAGCACTTTCTCAGGAGGCCTTTTCCAAAGGTCCCTTCTGAAAACTTCCTCCATCCAGAGATGGGCAGTGATATTTACAAGCTAATAGTTTCAACAGAATCTCCTGGGATGCTTGTAAAAATACAGAGTCCTGGGCCCTGCTTCACCGAATCAGAATGTTTGGCAGAGGCATTCGAGAATCTTATCTTTTTAAACAATCTCCTCAAGTGTTTCTTCAACACAGAGACGTTTGAGGACATCTGATATTGTACCGTTTTAAACCCTAAAGTTTACCAATGGTGGAGAAGATTTTTATTTCCAAGCTTGTGAAATTTGACTCTGACTTATGCACGGGGCGTTTTACTCACGGGCATGGCGAAAGCTGCTCCCAGGAGGCAGGCAAACAAAATCCAGGTCCCCATTTCTCGGTGATTCTGAAATGTAAGTCAATATCCGCTTTTCATATTTCTTCTGAAACATGGGCATAATTAATGCTCCATAAAACACACATAATCCACATTAGTCTGTTGCTAATAAAAAGGATAGGGCCACTGTTAGTGAGGTGACTTCACTGATGTATGATTTCCAGTTCTCAGCCCATTTCACTGTTTCTGGAGTCACAATACTGATAAAGATGCATTTAATTTAGGGTGAGACATGAACAAGTTATAGGGACATGAATGATCTATCATTACATGATTTTGCATGCCATTTTCCTGCACTGGGCCTGTAGCCAAGAAGTCATAGAAGTCTGAGGTCATAGAAGCTAAATGGTATTTATAATTAATAATTTAAAGAATAGAGTAGGCTCTAGAAATTGGGGAGATCATCAAAGTGCTCAGTATTTTATACTTTTAGAACAAGGAGGCACAGAAAAATCTATTGCTAAAAACGAAGTCCAATCCTTTGAGAAAAGATATTAAGTAATTTGCCAAATAATTTAAGGAAGGAGTGGGGTGTAGTTCCAGATGTTCCAATCTATAGAACTTCAGGCAAGACTCTCTAGTAACATCTCTGAGCTCCAGATGTGGAGCAAAAATGTGGTTGAACCAACAGGAGAGGACAGTACTAATATTGTGTCATTCTTTAATGAATTTTGAATTATTTCTACCTAAAATTTTCCATCCTCAGTCAATGGCATCTTCCTTTTGTTTGACGCTGCATTGTAATTATTCTACAAACAAAACACTTGGGACATGAAGCAAAACAGGTCGCCCTGTGGCACAAGTTATTAACTAACATGGAAAACTGTCAGGAGAAAGACCTTAAATTTTGTATAGGAAGTGAAGATCACGTGTAATAGTGCTGGATATGAAAAGTGCACTGAAGTTTTCTACCTCCAAAATCTGTTTTTCCTAAAAGTTGGCTTAATGAGAAAAAATGTTTTGTTGTTGGTTGTATTTGATGTAATTAAATAAGAGGTTTTTCAAAGTAGCAGACCACGTATTACTTTTACCTTAATTGATAAGTAATTAAAATAAATATTTCGCTCTGAAATTTGGCCCCAAAAAGAGCTTTGGGATTCTGGAACTAAAATTTAAAGAAATATAGACAGGTAAACACTCAGTTGCATTAGAAAGCAAAATAATTCATTTCAGCAATCATTATTATCTCAATTTAATTTAATTATGTACCATCTAAAGAGTCTAATTTAATTATGGGCCAACTGAAGAAATAACTATTGATGGCATAAAGTATTGGAAATGTGGGATGCATTTACATCTTTTAAACATGAAATGCAGAGAAATAAATAAGCACAATAAAAAGATAACAAATTACGAACAAAATCTACATACCTTTGAATGTATTCAGAGTGAAGTTTCTGTCTAAAACCCAGGGATGCTTGATCCTGTAGATTTCTTCCAACTACGAGCCCAATTTATATCATTCACAGCATCTAGAACAACCAATCCAGTTTCTGAAGGAAAAATGTGTTGAGTATAGCTAAAAATCCCTGTATCATGAATTTTTAGAAGCTGTGATCAGACATAAGTCTGTATGTTGTGATTAGTGCATATAGAATCTTTCATTATGTACAATAACAGGTTTAACAGGCAAAAAGTTTCATCAGGCAATTTTGAAGTCAGCAAATTAGGTGACTGTGCATGCTTGTTTATTCAAATTTATTTCTAAGAAGCTGCTATGCCATTGTCTATTACTTGGTTCTAGCAAACAACATTGTTCTTTACAAAAAATAAGCTAGATGGTTGAGGTTCTCTAGTGGAATTGCAATGTCTTCTAGGAATCTTTAGCCCTTTTAGATCAGGATAAATTGATTCAAACCCCCATTCTGATAAAAACCCACAGTAAAAGATCTCCACAGTATGTCTCTGAGGGATTATAATTTCAGGATCACCATTGCTCCATTTTCTGCTTCCGTTGAAGGTATTTTCTCTGTTCCCTGTGGCCGCTCCTTTATCACCACTCTGGTGTCCACTGTAAAAGGAGGGCAAAGGCCCTTCTTCTTGGCCCCATCCTGAAACCCATTTGTCATCCAAGCCACCATGAACTTACAGTTATCACAGTAGCAAAACCTTCACTGGTGATCAGACAGCACACTTAAAAGCGTGTTTTTTTCCTTACAAACAAACACAGGTCGCGGGGGATATTGCCCGGCTCCCCCGTCCCACAGAGCAACTTGGCCTCTCTCAGTATGGCAGCCCTTCTTTGCCCACATCCTTCTGGCCTGATCCTGCTTTCTCACATAGGTGAACCCAAATCCTCTCTTTCAGAGCCTCTTAACTTTCTCTTTAGTTGCATTGTTCCCCTGTTCTCAGAAGCCTCTTCTTTGCCTAAACAACAACCAAAGCCATTCACTTTCTAGAAGGACCTCTGATTTAGCTATGAAATTTATTTGTGTTTTGCCCTTCTACCCTTGGTAAAACACATGGGTTTTTTTTCTCTTATTCTGGAATCTGATCAATTAAAAAGCAAATTTGGAACTAGTGACAGGAGCTAACTGAGGAGTTGCCCATCAATATTAGATCAATAAAGGAAATACTGAATATATACCCGGATACAGTTGGTGTTATACCTGGATGTCTTTGAATTCTTAAGTAATAAAAGTTGTACATATGTAGATGCTCCACATTGGCTGAATTAAATTCAAGGAGAAAATATCCATGCAAGACAATGTAATAATTTTTTAAGAGCTAGAACAGTGGCCCCCAACCTTTTTGGCTCCAGGAACCAGTTTCATGGAAGACAATTTTTCCATGGGGGGAGGACGGGCGGGGGGGCGGTGAGACAGAGCTCAGGTGGTGATGCGAGCAATGGGGAGCAGCTGTAAATACAGATGAGGCTTCCTTCCTTCACCCACCACTCACCTCCTGCTGTGCACTCCCCCTTCCTAAGTTTCATGGAAGACAGTTTTTCCCTGATTGGGGGTTAGGGAGGTGGGGGCCCGGGGAGGGCGGAGCTCTGTGGCCCAGTCCCTAACAGGTCGCAGACCTGTTACTAATCCGCAACCTGGGGAATATAGACTTATATGGGTCCTGACCCCAGCTTCACTATGGGTTGAGTGAACATTGACAAGTAACTTAGCTTGTCTTAGCCTCAGTTTCCTCGTCTATAAAATGGTGATAAGAATAGAACCTACCTAAGGGGATTAGTGTGAAAACTAGATGAGAGACATCTCTGGGGAAATGGAAAGCTATTTAATGCCCTCCACAACCCTGTCAACTGGCACACAGTAAATGTTTAAAGAATGCTAATAAATAAGATTCCAGGATGATCTTTGGGGATGAATCAGTAGAAGATGAATAACTTTCATGAAAAAATGGTAGACCTTCCAATTAGGGAGAGAAAGATTGCAAAGAAGGAAGTGAAAAGTTATAACAGGCAAAATGTATGTATGAAAGCAAACATAGAATATGGTTCTAAAAGCCAAATATACACAGGATTTGTATTTATTTATGAATATATTTATTGGTGAATTTTATATCAGAAGCAAGAAGGATTCCATTTGATGGAAATTGCAAAATGGATCTTAGGAGAATTGGCAGGGGGTGTACAGCAAGGTGGTAACAGAGAGTAAGAGGAATAAAAAGGAAAATGTAGATCACATTATATTCCTTTCACTCTTTTCCCCCATTTTATTTAATTACATTTGTTGGAGTACCTGAAAGGATGCAGGACATAGTTTTTTCTACCTAATTGTGGGTAATCGCTGCTAATGAAGTCATTGATGAATTACTAGTGGTTTTGTAGTTTTACAAAATTGATCTCATTACTTTGTCTCACATTTTAAGAATGAAAGAGTGATGATATATTTGGTCACGGTGTTCCACAGGGATGCTTCCTTATTGTCACGTTAATTCTCTGGCCCACCGGAGAGTAAGTTACCGCTAATTCGTCTTGGACAGTTGAAATGGCTTTGATGGCCAATTCCATAGAAAGGGTGTGGTTCTTTCTATTTATTTTCCCCTGCTGTATATCCTGAGTCCCACTTATATAGCTTAAAAATGATTTCATTTGTGAATAAGTTGACTTTATTTACTAGATTGACTACTTATTTTGTTTATATGGAGTCTATAACATTTCTCTTGCTCTTTGAGGTCAAATATTTTCTTCTCTTTTTAAAATCACTAGTTTAAGAATGAATCATAAGTATAAAATATTTTCATCTATGGCAATATCTCTAGGACAAGTGTGACAATGTGGCCCCACAATGTGTCTTTATTTACTCGTGCATTCATTCCAAATATATATATATTGAATACCTGTGAACCTGAGACTGTTCTTGTTATGATAAGGGACAAATAAGTGCGTGGATTTCTTACTGTTTTTAAAAGCTTTTCTCCAAAATGATGAGTGAATAAACACCCTTATGAATTATAATTGAGTTATTTTGCCCATTTCTTATAGTAGGTATTCTTTTTCTTGACTTGCAGCTCATCACATTTTGCTCTTCCCACGATGCTTATGCTAGCAACTTCTCCCTTTCTAATTTGCTGCTTCTAATTTATGGTATGCTGGAAAACCATATGCCCAAACTTGTTAGAAGTATGTGTGAACTGCAAGTAAAGGAACTCTCCAAGCAGGGCTGGCCTGGGAGGGCCTCACCTGTGAGAAATGCAAAGGAATTTCAGTTTTGTGGCATTGATTTCTGACTGCTGGGAAGGTGTTCTGTTTTGTTTTGGGGTTCCTCTCTCCCAGCTTACTGCCTGGATTTCAGCAGTGTTCAGAGTATGAGGGTGATCTTTGGATAACTCAGGCATTATGAGTTTGAGAAGCCTTTCTTATCGTCTATAAGAGATCAATTCTTGAGTTTTCAAAGCATGACCAGATTGTCCAATATTCTGGAATAGTTTCAAGAGTGAGTATTCTTAAGTAGCTGGATCCAAAGTCTGCTTTTAAATATTTCTTCTACAAAAGATGAGTTAATACCTTTTGCAACAATCTGGATGGAACTGGAGACCATTCTCCTAAGTGAAGTATCTGAAGAATGGAAAAACAAATACCACATGTACTCACTGTTAAATTCAAACTAACTAATGAGCACACATGTGCACAGAGGGAAGTAAAACTCAGTGGAAATCAAGCAGGGGGAAGAGGGGAGGAGGGGCGGGGAAACAACCTACTTAATGGGTACAATGAACACTATTTGGGTGACAGGCACTCCTACAGCCAGGATTCAAGCATTACAAAAGCGATCCATGTAACCTAAAACATTTGTACCCCCTTAATATATTGAAAAAAAAAAAGGAGGTGAAACTGGGTGCTGAGTATATGGGAACTTTCTGTACTATCTTTGCATTTTTTGTTTTATAACTAAAATTGTTGAAAAACAAACATTTATTTAAAAATAAAGTCAAAAATAAAAAATAAATATTTCTTCTGCAGACATTTACTTATAAGAAAACGTCATTCTCTAGGATATGTTTTTGCTGGGGTGGAGTCGGAGTTGTGCCTTCTTCAGAACTTAGGCAAACCACCGCTAATTGATTTTGATAAACATTCTGACTTAGACCATATTGCAACTCTTGGAAGTCAGGTATTGTGTCTTATGCTTCCTCAGGAGCTTTTTGGTACCTAGAAAAAAATCTCTTATACAAAGTAAATGTGTGGATTAATTGATAAAAATGTAGAAAAATTACCCATGACATTGTGAAAATACAGAAAATGTTCTTAGTGTGGATTCTCAAAGAAATTGTGCAGTAATTAGATGGGCCTTTCGAATAGCTAAGATGGATAATTAAGTATTGCTGTCAACTGCTCCTATGGACTTAAGTGCAAATGATGTCTGATAAGGACCTAAGAAAGGAGATGCTGTAGAAGTGTTAGAATCTATTATCCTAACATCTTCATTACATTTGGCTCCGATATCTTAGTTCAAATTATAATATACTCCAAGCATATATACTATGATAGATAAATTCAATTTTTTTTTACTTATTTGTGACTGAGTTTATTTGCTTAATATAATAAAGCTTTTGTTGTTGTTGTTAGTTTTTTAGGCTTCTAGAATCACTTTAGTCCTAGGAGTAATTTGAAAAGAACACAACAAAAAAAAATCTTTCATCTACATCCACATATTTTATTGATTGCAAACAATTAGCAGCTATTTCAGAACACACTGAGATAAACTATGTCTTATAGGTGGTTGTTTGAAGCTGTGAAAAAAAGAGGGACCTTCTACTGGCTAACAACATTTAATAAGTGGATAGACTTGGGACAAGAAGCATAAGTAGTAACAGAGATAAGGGACCAGGAAGAAGAAAGGCACATATAAGAAGAAGGAAATGCATTGTAATGGTAATTTCAGGTGGTGACAGGCTTAGCAAGCCACAAGTGTCCTTAAAAGAAGAGAGGAAATTTATTAATGAAGCAATAGGAAAGAAAACAGCTATGTTGTAAAGGGAGGTGGCCCTAGGGTCACCAGCACCTGAACATATCCCTCAAAGGCCAGGACTGTCTAACTCCAACAGCCGTTATTAAGCACTTAGTATATGCCTAGCACAACCATTAGCTTTGGAGTACAAGAAGGAATAGGACAGTGGTCCGGTTCTCAAACTGCTCACAGGCTCTCGAAGAATTCTCCACTCTGAGTTGGGGCAGAGAATGCTGGGAGTGGGCTTTGGAAAAAATTGTCTTTCTTATGTTCAGGAACCTAGTACTCTCTGTACCCACGTCTGTGTTTGTGAATGAGAAAGAGGTTAGGAGGGAGGAGAGAGTGAGTAGTGATACCAAAAGGCATCAGGGAGCTATGGTAAAGGCAGGCCATCTAGAGAATGTTAGTGGTTCTCTGGCAGAATCCGGAAGAGGCATATTAACTGTATATAGGACCTCTTCAGACTTTCAGCCTGGAGTCCTAGACTTTCTGCTTCTGCACTGATTGTTCATTAACTGATATGCACACACTTAGTCATCAGAGAAAGATTAAATTGAAACTAGTACATACTGTTTCAGAGGACATAGAAAGTAGATAGATATCCTAAGTGAAGTATCTCAAGAATAGGAAAACATACACCACACACACACACACACACACAAATATAAAGTAGATAGAGATGTTTATGAACTAACATTTAAAACATCTACCAATAGAGGGCTTGTTCAAATCAATTATGGCACTGGTAACATTCAAGATGAGGATGTCACTCTGCATGTGTTGACATAGATGTTTGTGACACATTGTTGAGTAGAAAAAATAGATGTTTAAAGTCCCCTTTTTCTAAAATCCTTTTCTCTTCCTTCCTCCCTCCCTGCCCCTTCTCTTCATTTGGGGAGATATTCACCAAAATACTAACAGTAGTTCTAAGGCTGTGGTCCCCGCCCAGGACCCAGTACCAGTCCCAGGCCTGTTAGAAAAACAGGGCCAGGCATCACCGCCTGAGCTCCGCCTCCCCACCCTCCCTCCTCCTCCCCCTCCCCCTCCTCCCCCGCCCACCACTGTCCGTGGAAAAATTGTCTTCCATGAAACCAGTGATTGGTGCCAAAAAGGTTGGGGACTGCTGATCTAAGGTACTGCTTCCTGAAAGTCTCTGGGTAGCCAAGATTTTATTTTATTTCTTTTAAGTAATCTGTGAATGCAACAAATGCAGGAGAAATACAAGAAATTTGGGATGTAATACTGCTCATTCATGTTCAGCAAGAGTGATGAGCGACGAATAAGTGCTTCTTGTGGGCCGAGACTTGCCATATATATATATATATATATATATATATATTCGATGTGTCTTTTTAAAGACCTTCCATAGGCCCTGGGTTTATTTAATATTCATTCTTAGGGGGAAGAAAAGTTGAACATAGATCCAAAACAAAAGTAAAACATGATTTTTTGTTTTTGTCTGGGAGAGCCTTTTTAGATCATGAGGAGAAAATATTTTAATGACATAAGCATTCCCAGAAAGAATTCATACAACTTGTAATTTGAAAAGTCTATAGGCATTTGCTAAGTATCTGGTGGGGCAATTTTCAATAAGGGAAATTATATGCAGATGGGTAGTGTGTTGTTTGGGTTATAATTAACTGGTAACTGTCGGGTGTGAAAATGGTACATCTGTGTTAACAGAAGTAACACAGTAATGTAAAAACAAGCATTTTTATTTCTGTTCATTGGGCAAAATACACCAAAGTAAGTTGCACTTTCCTACTGAGGTTTAACAGACACATACATAGATTAGCAGTTTCTAATATTGTTCATCCATAAAAAGAAATGAAGCACTGATCCATGCTACAACATGAATGAACCTTGAAAACATTACATTAAGTGAAAGAAGGCAGTCACAAGAGACCATATATTGTAGGATTCAATTTATAAGAAATGCCCAGAATAGGCAAATCCATAGAGACAGAGAGTGGATCCACGGTTGCCAGGACCTGGGGGTAGAGGGGGATGGGAAGTGACTGCTAATGGCACAGAGTTTCTTTTTGGGGTGTAGGAAATGTTCTGAAATTAGGTAGTGGTGATGGTTGCACAATCTTGTGAATATATAAGAGCCACTCAATTGTACACTTTAAAGTGATTAATCTTGGGATATGTGAATTATATCTTGATATTTTTTAAAGACACATAAAAAATATATATGGCAAGTCTCGGCCTACAACAAGCATTCAGCCTTTATACATTATGTAAAATATGGACACGTAAAAGGCTAAACACAGCGTAATGGTGCAGAATAATAGTACAAGAGTTGCCCCATAATGATAAAGATGATGATGATGATTATGATGATGATGAAGCTAACATTTATTAAGTACCAGCCACAGTTCTAAGCATTTTACATGTTTAAATATTTATTGGTCACCTTCCACATGCCAGGTATGTTCTAGGTTCACAGACTACGTCAGTGATTAAAACACACAAAGACTCCTGCTCACAGTCTCACGGAAAGCAACTATGAACAATAGATATAATAAATAAGTGAGAAGAAAAAAAGGACTACGGAAAAGGAAAAATAGAGTGGCTAAGATGGATCAGAAGTGCTGAGTTGCATATTTCAACAGAGTGGTCAGTTTGAAACAAATGCTTGAAGAGGTGTTCACCTGAGCATCTCTAGGACCAGCACCAAGGCCCAATGTGGAAGTGGTGTGCTGTGTTGGAAAGCTGCAGGAAGCCAGTGCTGCTGACATGCTGGTGTGAGGTGGAGGGCGTGGTAGTAGGAGATGAAGTCTTGAGAGGTGACATCTTGTAGTGCTTCCATGCTCTTAGCAATTAAATATAGAATTCATTGCCTAAAGTAATTGCTATTATTCATCATGAGCCAGAGGCTTTGGGAAAGGGTAGAATGATGTTTGAGCTTTGAGGATGTGAAGGATTTGGATAGACGTAGAGACCAGTTTATCACAGGGCTGAGTCATTGGAAGGAACAGAAATGGGAAAGGGCAGAGTATGCTTGATGTGCAGAAGGAGACCAGCTGGGCAGGAGCAGAAGTTATAGGTAGAAAAATGGTGGTGTAGATGGCTGGTGGGAAGAGAGAGACCCTAAATACAGGGGCAAGGAACTCGAGTTGTGCCTGAGCAGTGGCAAAGCTCTGAACATGTGCTCTCACTATCCTTGCTTGCTTGAGTTTCTACAAGAAAGGTCATCAGGAAGCTGAGACTTGTGTCAAGAATGGCAAAATTGAAGCACAAAATGGTCAGATGACTTGGCTATCTTCACATCACAGTGAGAGCCAGAGCAGTGGAAAGACCACCGGGCTCCAGTCCTGGCTCAGGCAGTCTTCACTCATTGGCTTACAGATGAATGTGACATATCTCAGGGCCACAGAACAACTGGAAATAGATACGTTTTATAAAAAATTAAGAACACAGTTAATGTCTTTCCTATAAAATATGGGGGTGCATTCAAAAACTGTTGCCAGAGAGTATTCTCCAGGGAAACTTAGAGCTATTCCAAACTGCTCTACAATATAAGTTCTTGTTTAGTAAGAAATAAGAACTACTTGGTGAAAGGTCTATAAAAAGGATTTTAATAATTTTATTGATATATAATTCAAATACTACAAAGTTTACCTGTTTAGAGCATGCAGTTGAGCAGTTTTTAGTATATTTTTAGTATCTTTGCAAAGTTTGAAACCATCACTATAATCTAGTTCTAGAACATTTTCATTACCTGAAAAGATATCCTGTACCCATTAGCAGCCACACTCCATTTCCCCTCCCCCTAGCCCTAGACAACCACAAATCTACTTTCTGTCTCTATGGACTTGTCTGTTCTGGACATTTCACATAAATAGAGTCATACAACATGTGGTTCAAAAATGGATCTCTGAGAACCTCTACAAAAGGATTTCTCATCATTAGCACTCTTGGCATTTGGGGCCAGATAATTCTTTGTTGTGGGATGTTTAGCAGCATCCCTGGCCTCTACTCTCTAGATGGTAGTAGTGACGCTCTGCCTTAAGTTGTGACAAACCAAAAGTATCTCGAGACATGGCATGTGTTCCCTGGGAAGACAGTCGGGGGAGGGCAAAATCGCCCCCAGGTGAGACTCACAGATCTACAGTTACCTACAAACTGAGCTTGGCCCACGGGTATACAATGTGGGGTGGGTGCCAGGCCCCAGCATGCTGTTGTGGAAAGACAACTATTTCGGGATTTCTGAAAGTCCAAACTTTGGACCCTAAGTTCCAAAACTCTGTGAATTTTTTTAGAAAATAGCGAAGAGATCACTAGGGGAAAGAAGCACAAAAGTGGTTTAGGTGAAATTATTGTTCAAAAAATATCTGGTGGGAAAAATCACCCATTTTTAGGTTATTTTTAAAAGATGGAAATTGTTATTCAAAAAATAAAATTAAATGGTATATGCCAGTGGTCTTTATCTTCATTATAAAGGACTGGAACCATGTTGTCAATAATTCAAAAAGCGTCTGCATTTAGATTTGGGCTGTTCTATGCTCCAGCTCTAAGAATTAATGGTTCTCAAAGAGCTTTACTTAAGTCAGCTTTAACATTATTCTGAAGACTATAAACACCCCTTGAGCAACGAAGGGAAGCATGAGATTTGATTTATACCATGGCTAACAAAAACAAGTGGGCAATCACAGTTTGATGCTATCTTACTAATCTAACTTAGTCTCTGGAATGGAGGAAAGGGGCGGCACATGGGCTTTAGAAATATGTACGTTTCAGAAAGTCAGTTTATAAGCGTGACCTCTCTTCTGTTCAGAAATGTGTGAGTGAAGGAGGCTCTCATCCTCCCTGGTAAACCCATTTGTAAATAAACGGGCTAAAGAAAATCATGTCTATGGTCCTTTCTAGTTCTTAGGATCTGCCTTGCTGAGAGTGAGAATTATAAAATTATTGAGGTAATGACTAGCACGTTTCTTGCTATCAATTTAAAGAAAGTGCTCTCTCAAACTGCCCTAGTCTCAAACCTTGGCCCTCTAGGACATGAAGCCCTGTGTGTGGTATTGCTGTCAGACTAAAGTTAGCAAACCAGATTGTGTTTACAAGTAGGTTGCCATTACGCAGTGGCTTCTCTGTAAATACAAAATGTACATTTTCTTCTTATTTCTGGTGGACTATGGCAATTCCAGAATGTTGCTTTTAGCTGTTGTTTATATCAGAGATATTACTGAGTTCCTTAAATGCAAGCTGGCTTAAATTTATTTAAAAAAACATGTTCCAAAAATGTCTTCAAGTTTTTAAATGTGCATATTTATAAGATTTTTCCCCTTTGCCCAGAATTCTGTGAGGAGAAAATAAAGATACACATACATGAAAAAGTGTTTTAAGCTTTCAGGGAGATACATCTATGGATTTGGTACTTTGGTGTTCCAAAGGCACGGCTACTTCGCACACAAGTGTTGCCTGAAACCCTGGGGCTCTGTGGTGCCTTTTTCACAAAGCAAGTGCATCAAGTACGGACTTTTAAACAGATCACCCACCTGCTAATGAGATGTCAGTTATGAAGGAGGTACTGTCGTGAATTTTAGTTTAATGATATATGTCACTTCTTTCCTTTTACACTTTTATTAGTGTAGTCTAAAGCGGTGGTTCTCAAAGTGTGGTCCCTTGACCAGAAGCATCAGCATCACCTGAGAACTTGCTAGAAACATACTAACTGACTCCAAAACTCTGGGGCTGGGGCTCAGCAATCTGTGTTTTAACAAGCTTCCCTGTGATTCTGAGGAACTTGAACACTTAAATCTGAGAACCACTGGAGACCAGCAGCACCTGGGAGCTTGTTAGAAATCACATGACTAGCCCAAGGATCTTGTTAAAAGGCAGATTCTCATTCACTAGGTCTGAGGAAAAGATCAAAATTTTGAACAACAGAGATGACAACATGGGTAAAAACTACAAGGACTAACTCCTCCCTTTTCCACCTTCTTTTTCCCTCTTCAAAAATTGGGAAGACAAACTATATTCATTTCCTATTGCTGCTATAACAAATGACCACCAATTTAGTGACCTAGAACAACACAAATTTATTATCTTTCAGTTCCGGAGGTCAGAAGTCTGAAATGCATTTCACTGGGCTAAAATTATGGTGTCCAGAGGCTGTAGGGGAGAATCCTTTTTCTTGTCTTTTCCAGTCCCTGGAGGCTGCCCACATGCCATGGCTCATGGCCCCTTCCTCGACTGGCCATCCAGTGGCTGGTGAGTCTTTCTCATATCACATCACTCTGACACTGACTCTTCTGCTTCTGTCCCACATTTAAGGTACACCTGGGACTATATTGGGTCCATGTACATAATTCAGGACAATCTCTTTATTTTAATGTTATCTGATTAGCAACCTTAATCCCATCTGTAGCCTTAATTACCCCTTTCCATGTAGCATAACACATTCACATGTTCTGGGGATTTGGATGTGGACATCTGTGGGAGGCCATTATTCTGGCTCTTACACAAAGCATTTTACTTTTTTTCCCCAACCAAAATTTTGTGTCATCAGAGAAAAATCTTGGACAATGTAGTCAGGCCCAATCTCCTACCAGTTCAGAAATCTTCCTGCAAAATCCTCCAAACTTGGCCCTATGATATTAGCTTCTCAGCTAGACTATAAGCTCTATTCTACAGCAGGCCCTTTATTACCCTTATTCCCCACCTTTCCAGTGCCTAGAAGAGAATTTAGCTCATAATAGATGTTCAACAAACACTCTTTGATTGATATACTGCTTTCAAGGGTATAAAGCACTGTATCAATATGTAGACTGTAGAATCTTGACTTTACTCTTTGTGAAACTGAGGGGTTGCTGCTGAATCTCTGCCAAGCCTCATTTGCCTCATCTGTAAAATGGGATAGTAATACGTTCTTTATAGAATTGCTGTGGGGATCAAATGAAATGACATGAACAAAGCACATGGAGATATTTAACATACACTGTCCAGAAAGGATCCAGCCATTGTTTCATAATATTTTTCATATTACATGATTGGATACTTTATGGACAGCCCTTATATATAAAATTTACATGAAACATCTGAAACTATAACATGACAGACTATCACTTTGTGATCATTTTCTAGCAAAACTGCACAAGACAAGAACAGACAGTATTGGGTCTCTTTACAAAATGCTTCTTCAATGGCCATCTCCCACTTCTTTTATAATATAAATTTAAAAGCAGAGGCTCTCAACGTAGACTTTATACTTGTGAAGCTCTTAAATAATACTTGTGTCTGGGTCCCATTCCATCAAGTTTCTGATTTAATTGGTCTGAGCAATGGCCCCAACTCTTACTGTGCTTTTGAATTACCTGACACCGATGGAGCTTTAAAAAATGTTGATGGCCATGTGCCACCTCTAGAAATTCTGTTTCAGCTGAATATAATGTGCTGTCAGGGTTGAGATCTGTGAAACACAACTTGTTCCACCTTATAAATTAATTGTCGCATCTGTCTATTAGACCTTTACTGTATATGAAAAGTCATGGTTTTATCAACGTTGCCTGAATCAGTTGGTTTTTTCCTAAGTGAATTTCCGTTCAGTGCTATGGGTGGAATTAAGAACACTCAACACAATGACATTTGCAATTATAAAGGTAGTATCACACACGCAGTTTTAGCACGATAGCAGAACCACAGTGAGCACTCAGAAAACATTTGCTGTTGATGGGCAAAAAAAGTGTTTTTCACGGTCTCTTGGTTTATTCACGAGTATTTCATTTAGAACTGAATCTCTCACAGAGTCTACTTGAGGCTACTAAGATGTTGATTCAATGAATGGGTGCATTTTGTGAACCACCCATCCGAGTGGATTACTTTGGGTATAGCTGTTTTGATTTTTCCTTCCTCTGAGTATATGGTTTTGTTCATTTAATCAAACAAATTCAGTTGTTTTGCCATTTTGTAGACACATTCTTTGTGTGGCCAAGAATCTTGTTTGTGGTGGCCACACCACAACTAGATTTGAATGTGGAGCAGCTCAGCAAACAAGTGCTAATTTGAATCAGTTGTTAAGATTGCCAGCAACAAACCAAAGCCACCTCCATCACCGGGTTCAATTAGCAACCCTGAAGGCAAGGCCCTGTGTTTATTCCATTATCATTTCCTTCATCCGTCAAAAACCCTTCATCTTCATGGATAATGAAATAGTAGCAATTTCAAACTTAAGATATTTTTTGTTCATCTTAATTTTCTAAATGTCCTTTTATTCTCAGTACAAACATAATACATCTTTATAAATAAATTCCAACAATATAGAAATGCATTAGGCAGAATGTCAAAGTCCCTAAGAATCCCATCCTCAAGTGATAGCTACTAGCAACCATTTGAGAATATAACCCCAGTTCTTTCTGTGAAATTATAGTAAACATACTTATGTGTGTAAATTCTTTGTTTAACTTTTCTATGCAGTGGACATCTTTCCAAGTTTATTCAGAGAGAGCTATTTCATTTTTTTTTTCATGGTTGCACTGAATTCCATTGAATAGACAGCCCATAGTTTATTTAGCCAGTTGCCTGCTGATGGACACTTAGGTTGTTGATGTTTCTTTAAAAAGATCTATATGTATAAATATAAAAATTAAATTAAGTTAATCATAAAAAATAAAGTTATTCATATATGATATTGATTGTTAATAATGTACATTATATATAGGTAGACTATAATACACATGCAGAATAGTATGCCTATCATATGTTTACAACTTAATGAATTGCTGCAAAGTGAACACACCTGTGCCAGATCAAGAACCAACCTGATCAGCATCCCATAGGGCCCCCTTGGACTCCCTTCCATTCACTTCTCTCCAAAGGTAACCCTTTTTCTGTCTTTTCATAGCACAGATTGATTTTGCCTACTTTTGTGCACGGCATTACTGATATCATGCAGCATGTTCTCTTTTGTGTCAGACTTCTTTTACTCAACATGTTGCCTATGGGATTCATACATATTGTTGTAGGTAATTGGAGTTTGTTTCTTTTTCATTCTAATTGCTGCATAGTTTTCCATTATGTGGATATACCACAATTTATCCATTCTAATTTAATGGACATTCGGGTAGTTTACAGTTATTGGCTGTTGTGAATAATGCTGCTATGAACATTCTAGCACACTTATTTTGCACACATTTTTTATGGAACTTTTTTTAATTTTTTAATTTTTATTTATTTATTTTTGAGACAAGGTCTTACTCTGTCTCCCAGGCTAGAGTGTGATGGCATCATCATAGCTCACAGCAACCTCAAATCCCAGGGCTCGAGCAATCCTTCTCACTCAGCCTACAGAGTAGCTGTGACTACAGGCACACGCCACCACACCCAGGCAATTGTTATCTATCTATCTATGTGTGTGTGTGTGTATATATATATATTTATTTATTTATTTATTTATTTATTTATTTCAGAATATTACAGGAGTACAAATGTTTAGGTTACATATATTGCCTTTGTCCTGCCCAAGTCAGAGCTACAAGCATGTCCATCCCCCAGACAGTGCGCACCATACCCATTAGATGTGAATATACTCCTCTCCTCCTCCCCCTTCCCACCTGCCTGACATCCGATGAATGTTACTACCATATGGATATGCACACATTTCTATTGTTTTTATTGTTGACTTTTTTTTTTTGCTATCAGAGATGGTATGTATTGAAGTGAACATCTTTGCAAATGTATCTTGCACATTTTGTAAATGTTTCTATGAAATAGATTCTTAGAAATAGAATTGCTGGGTCAAATGGTATGCACAATTATTAATACATTTTGAATAGATATGGCAGAACTGCTCTGCCAAAATATTTTGACTTTTAAGCCAAGTCTGGATCCCAAGTAACCTACTGTGGCTGCATCCCTTTGCTATTGCCATTCATTATCTATGATGCAGACACTGCTGTTGTGTTTCCTTGAATACAAGGCAAGGCTAATGAAAACCAGAATCTTCCTTCTGGCCCTTTTCAGACACTCTCTAGTGAACTAGTGCCTCTTTCATGTGTCCACTGAAAGGCAAAACGATAAAATGACTTAGCATCCCAAGATACCGGGGCATAGGGTGAAGCTACCAGCTTAAACATTTGAATAAATTGATGCTATGAGAATATGCACCAAATGGGCTCTGTAGTTGTAAGTACCCTCCACAGCAGGTTGAAATAACCTCCTAGAGATAGAGATTTCTAACCTAGAAATGAGAGTCACTCACATGCCTTACCAAAAAATGTCCCATTCCAAATGCCCTGCCATTGGGAGACATTAGGCTAGGGTGGTGTTTCCTAATCTTGAAACTGTTGACATTTAGGGTGGGATCATCTTTTGTTGTGGAGGTTGTACTGGGCACTGCAGGATGTTGATCAGCATCCCTGACCTCTAACAACTGCAGGGGAAAGTGCCAATAGTAATGTCTCCAGCCAATGCCAAATGTGCTTTGAGGGGGCAGAATGACCCTCAGTTGAGAACCACTGGGCTAGTGCTTACAGAACACCCTAGCTCTAAATCAGATTATGTTCAGATTCTGGCTCTATCGTTTGTGTGGCCTCGGACAAAGTGCCTGAACTCTCTGTGCCTCCGTTGGCTCATCTGTAAAATATAGATATTAATATTAATAGTAATACTTACCTCAGTAAGTTATCATCAAGATCTAATGAGATTCTTAATGTGAGGCACTTAGCACAGTCTTTGGCACAAAATTAGTGTTCAAAGTTGTTAGTTTTATTAGTTGTGATCTTTATTATTATTATTAAAAAACTGAAGAGTGGGAAAGAAGTTTTCATTTGTGTATTCTGAAAAAGGATGTGGATAATTTATATCTGACAAATATTGAAGGACAGTGGGCTCATAGCTCTTGGAACAAACAGTGGGAAATGTGGAGAAAGCATTAAGTGCTATGAGAGAAGACAAAGGCATTTGCTTGTCTCTCACTGTTCCTTCTCAAGTTAGCATTTATAGAAACCAGAATTTGTGTCAAATGGACTTTGGCAGCACAATTAGGCATATTTAGGGACAGGATAAATCACTGTGGGGAAATATTTTATTGCCTTACTCTGTTAATATGAAATTAGTAAGCTTTCAACAGTTTGTTGAACACTTTCATTTTAAATAATGAAATATATTCAGTGTTAAAACAGCCATATTGTTTTTGATATTATTGAGTAGAGAATTTTATCTGTTAGGATCTTTGTCAGATTGATTTTTGCCTGATAGCCACTTCTCCCACCAAAGGTCAAACTTTCATAAACACCGGCACCAGGAAACTGAGTCTTCCTCTTGTCAGTGGGACAGTGGGACAGAGTGGCATCTTGGACGGGACTCCAGATGGGGAGTGTGAAGCCAGTGTTGTGTCTGTATGTTACCAAGGTGCCATCTTGGCTTATCAATTCTTCCTTTTGGGACTCAGGTTCTGAGCAGGTGGGATTATTTCAGCGCGTCCCAGCTATGTTCTAAGGAATCTGAGCAATATGAAGAGATGGTCTGAAAATAAAAAAAAAATAAGAGGTGAGATTATAGCAAATGTATTTAGGAGGTACTCTGAGCTATAATTTTCCTTCCACAAAACTTCTCTCTTATTCCTTAGTTATTGTTTATTGTGACTATTTAAGGTGGAGCTAGCATTCACAACCTTCTTAAATGTATTCGATTATGAAACAATTTGGAAAATCTTGCATTAAATAATTTATGAGTTCCTTGCAGACATAGAAATTTACCAATCTCTTTTGTATGGTTTTCTAACACTGCCATGACAAATTATCACAAACTTAGTGTCTTAAAACATTACACATTTATTATTTTACAGCTTTATAGGTTATAGATCTGACACAGATCTCACTGGACTAAAATCAATATGTTGACAGAGCTGTGCTTCTTCTAGAGGCTCTAGGAGAGAATTCTGGAGGCTCTAGAAGCCACCCACATTCCTTCCTCCATCTTTAAGGCCCACAGTGTTTCATCTCTTTGACCATTCTTCTGTAGTCACATCTCCCCACACTCTGAATTCTGTTGGGAAAGGTTTTCCTATTTTAAGGGCACATGTGGTTACACTGGGCTCACCTGATAATCTAGGATTTTTTTCCCCATCTCAAGGTTATTAACTTAATCCTATCTTCGAAGTCCCTTTTGCCATATAAGGCAACATATTCCCAGGTTCCAGAAATTAGGGTTGGACATCTTTGGGGGCCGTTGTTCTGCACTATCTGTCCCAGTGGCCTTCTCCATTTCTCAACTCTAGAGGATGTGGGGTCATGTTCTGTAGAGCCAGAAAGAAGCTCAAGTGATTTTCTTTCTTGTTCACTTGCTTCTGACCCTATCAACTCTGGCAGGGTGGAATGACTATCTTGTAAGAGGTATTAAGTTCACGGATGGGGTTGTCCTCATCCAGTGAACAATAAAGTCAAAGAACACAAGAGTAAATATTAGTAAAACAAGGCTATCAAACTATTCGGTGCAGTATTTTATTTTGAGCTTCTCCCTTGATATAAGCAAAAATATCTCTCTAAAAGGAACTAGACTCTGAACTATGTTTTAACATGTAAAATTGCCATGCTAGATATCAACAATTAGTCTTTGGAATTAAAATATGAACATACAGAATTAAATTAGTCTGTCTACTCTTTATGGTAATAGCTATTACATGGCTCGGTTTTTTGTTTTTTATTTTTTAATGAACACTAGAAACCTCTAAAGTTATCAAGCCACTATGGTCATCAGCCTGTAAAAAGAAAAAGAAATTGAAGGATATCTTCTTCTCACAGCTTGGCAAAAGCTCTGATGGCTGATCTGTATGAAGTAGAATCATTGGATGAGTTTGCTTGCAGTTGATGATATCAACATCTCATGTGAACAGAATGAGGTAGAAAATTAGTTTTGCACTAAAATAATTTTTCAAATCTTGGTGTTTGGAGTCATGTTAAGTTTTTTTGGTTTTGTATTTGGCTATATAAAGAGTTAACAGATGATCCAGCAATTCCACTCCTAGGTACCCAAGAGAATTGAAAATTTATGTTCACACAAAAAGTTGTATATGAATTTTCACAGCAGCTTTGTTCATAGTGGCCAAAAAGTGGAAACAGCCCAAATGTCTATCAACTGATGAGTGGACAAATGAAATTTGGTATATCCATACAGTGAATATTATCCCAACAAAAAAAGGAATGAAGTAATGACATGCTACAACATGGATGAACCCCAAAAACATACTAAGTGAAAGAAGCCGGATACAAAAAAGGCCACATATTGTTTGATTCTACTTATATTAAAAGTCAAAAATAGGCAAATCCATAGAAACAGAAAGTAGATTAATGGTTCCTGGGGGGTGGGGTGAGAAGGGAATGGGAAGTGATTGCTAAAGGGTATGGAATTTCCTTTGGGGGTGATGAAAATGTTCTAGAATTAGTGATGATGATGATTGTATGTATCTGTGAATATACTAAAAAAAACACCAAATTGCACATTCTAAAATGGTAAATTTTATGTGAATTTTATCTCAAAAAATTGCACCCATTAGTTATAACTCTCCAAGATCCTCAATTATTTTACTGTAATTTATTTTTAAAAACATAAGTTTTAGTATGTTTCATTGCTCAGAGGAAGCATTATTTTCCATATATCAAAGCAAAAATGTTTATCCAGGTCCATGAAACATTTTTTTTCATTTAACATTTTAAAAGTCATATATTGAGGAGAATACATTTCTGAAGAATAAATCTGAAAAGCAGAAACTAAAAACTCAGATGTGCGCCAGTTAGCGCAGATGATTTGTTTTTATGTCATACCTGGCATTTGGTGTCATTCTGCAAATTGGTTTCTCTTTTCAATTTCCCCTTTTACATGTTTGACGCTTAATAGTAAAAGCCAGGAAGGAAGGGTTTTTTCGTTGTTGTTGTTTTTTTTTTTTTTTTCATTTTTACTGGAAATGATTTTAGCTATTTTAGAACAAATGTCCTAAATATAAGTATTCCCTGCTGGTCTTGCTTCCATGCTAATAGACACAAATGGTTTTTTGTATAGACGCAGAAGTACTTCTGTCCCCCAAATTTTCTTTCAACCAACAAATATGCAAAAACACAAAATGCAAGTGCTGTTTTCTTCTAAGTGCTGTTTCTCTCCTTCCAGAATGTACAGTGTAGCCAGGGAGAGAAGGCACAACATACAGAATCAAATAGCTTTCCAATGTTTAAAAAAGAATCAAGAAAATAGCTGAGATATGAGGCGGGTGGGGTGGGGGGAGGTGAGTATGATGGTTTCATAGGAGGGACGTATCTATGACGTTAGAGTTTTCTGGGAAAATAACTGACATTTAAACATTCCCAACCCTCCTCTTCCCTCCCTCTATGAGACACCACAAGTGATTGTCTACACATCTCAAGTGTCTAGGTCATGTGGGACTTAAAAGAAGTGGGTTTGCCTTCTTTAACAAACATGAAGTGGATTTCCTTTGGACATGTTTTAATGCATTCCTTATAGCTCCATAGGAAGCTCAGTTGTGTTCCAGATGGTATGATTTGCTTGTTAATGTGATGGCTCATTTGCAGTGTCCCTATAGGGGCACAAGAGGGTTTCTCAGAGGAGGTGATGCTCCTTAAGCATTGTAGGGTGAGTAGAAGTTGGATGATCCAGGACATGTGGAAGGCATTTGGGCTGCAAGCACTCCCTGGGTGAAGTCCTTTGGGCTCTTCCACGTGGCTGGAATTAAGGAATGTGAGATAAATGAGGTTTGGTGAAGCCCCAGAGCTAAGCAGTGGCCAGATCTTGACCAACCTGTGTTTTCACCTCAGAGTTGAGAACTTCATCTGGAAAGCTAAGAGACTCACTGATGGTTTTCAGAAGGGAAGGGATGAAATAAGTCTTGCTTTAAGTAGCCTGCAGGAGTGCGGAAGTGCTGTTGGACATTGTCTTAGAGAGGAAGTTATAAAGGAAAGGACAATTTTTAAGGAGGTAGAATCCACAGAAACTGGTGACTTTCCAGGTGTGAGGAGAAGAGACATAAGGAGTAATGTGAGAAATGACTTTATCTCAGTTTCCCTAGGTCATGGCAGGAAACCCATACTGATGTATCTGAACCACAAAGTCATTGCCCCTAATTTTATTGTGTATATTTTCATATAATTGGTTTACTTAAAGCAAGATACATCTGCATATATAGCCCTTTAAACACCCACTGTGTATTATCACACACTTATTATAAATATTTGTCTATATAAGATGTAAATGTGTTATATACGTATCATATAATACATATATAATAGTCAAGACATGCATATTTATTACTTGTCATACATTAATAAATGTAGAGATACTTAAATCAAGTTAATATTGACAGAACTCTGTAGTGTCTGTAGTTCTTCATTAGAAGTTTCTCAGGTTGGCCATAGTGGATTTGATAGGCATCACTCTATTATGAATATTTTTTGTCTCAAGAATATTTGGAAGAAATGCTGATTCCTAATAAGTAGCTCATACTAAATGCTGAAATCCATGCTATTGATTTCATTTTTTCCTTAACTTTTTCTCATAGTGTGCATTAAAAAAAGCTATTGAGTGATCTCTATGGACCCATCTGCTCATACATACACAGATGTTATAATGATAGTTTTTTTAAAAGTGTGGTTCCTTTGCTATCTGAAATAGTGAAATTCTCCATGAAAAGTGGACACTGTCATCTCCTGTGTCACATGTCTGATGATTTCTTTTTTGTGGGTCTCTGCCATTGTATTGGGAAAGCAGGCACAGAAAATATATAAACGAGTGGGTGTGGTTGTGTTCCCTAAAATGATTTACGAAAACAGGCATTGGGCCATTGTCATTTGCCTACTCCTGCTCTAGGTCAGTAGTTGCCACCTCAATGTCCGGTCATGCCTCAATCAATGTTAGAAGTACTTTATTACCCATTTGAATGAAACAGCCACAAAATGAGCTGCCTAACAGTACTACCGTTAGAAATATTCCCCATCACATTTATGGCAGAACTTGTGGAAAGAGACATCTGAGTCAACCTTGTGCAAGTGAAAAGCAGCTTAAAATTATGAGTGTACAGCAATCCCATTACTGGGCATCTACCCAAAAGAACAAATGATACTCTATAAGAAAGACACCTGTACCCGAATGTTTATAGCAGCACAATTCACAATTGCAAAGATGTGGAAACAACCCAAGTGTCCATCAATACATGAGTGGATTAATAAAATGTGGTCTATGTATACCATGGAGTACTATTCAGCTTTAAGAAACAATGGTGATATAGCACCTCTTGTATACTCCTGGATAGAGCTGGAACACATTCTACTAAGTGAAGTATCCCAAGAATGGAAAGACAAGCACCACATGTACTCACCATCAAATTGGTATTAACTGATCAACACATAAGTGTACATATAAGAATAACATCTATTGGATGTCGGGCAGGGAGGAGGGGGGAGGAGGAGGAGGGGACGGGTATATGCATACACAAAGGGTGCAATGCGCACCATCTGAGAGATGGACGTGCTTGAAACCCGGACTCGGGGGGGAGGGGGGGTAAGGGCAACATACATAACCTAAACATCTGTACCCCCATAATATGCTGAAATAAAAAAAAATTATGAGTATACGAGCTTGGGGACTTAATTTCTTAATCAGTAGCATCGTTTGGTTTTATTTCTCCTGCCAGTGGATGAGAAAGGAAAAGGAGGAGAATCTGGGCTTTGAGGTAAAAGCATGTTATGCCCTTAGTGTGGGAGAAATCCGACAGCATTGGTCAATGAAGGACTATAGAGAGAGAGCGTGCCCATCATGTGAGCGTGTGGAGCGATGCAAGAAGTGAGGGGTGGCAGCTGGAGGGAGAGAAGCAAAGGTGCATGGCAAATACTTAACAGAATTTAGAGAAAAGTTATGGCTCCTGGAAAAAGTTCAAGGAATTTGCCACCCTTGATAGTTTCATGAATCTCAGGCCATTACGATAGTTCCCAATCTGGAATTCACATTAGAGTCTTCTGGAGAGCTTTGTAAACCTACCAGTGCCCAAGTCCCAATCCCAGACAATATAATTGATTTGATCTATACCTGTGCTGTCCAAAACAGTAGCCACCACTAGACCCTGCGGCTATTTAAATTCAAGTCAATTAAGGTTAAATAAAATTAAAAAATTAATATTCAGTCTCACTAATCATATCTCAAGTGTTCATTAGCCACCTAGCAGCCATCGTGTTGAATAGTACAGTTAAGAAAAATTTCCATTATTGTAGAAAGGGCTTTTGGGCCATACTGTTCTGGGGAGGAGAACGTGAGCATTAAGTATTTCTGAAAATGACACCAAGTAATCCTAATGTACAGCAAGGTTAGAGAACTGTTGTTCTAAAAGGTATCACCACTTGCATCTGAACTAAATTTGCTTTTGAAGGTATTTATGAAATTATTATATCTAGACTTTTTCTGCAGCCTAGAAATGTAGCTGCATATATTTTTGTTTAAAGCAGCTTACTTGATCATTTGCTTTGTAAGTAAAGGTTTAGATGAGTTAACCATCAGCCTTTGACTGAAAAAGGGTAAGTTGTCTTTCCCCACTTAGAATGAAGTGGTACAACTCATGATGATTTTGAATTACTTATTAAAAGAGTTTAATGAGAAATTCTATCTTCAACTGAAACTGAGAGGTCCATTGTCCATAGCTCACATTTTAGGCAACAGATTAGAGGTGATTGGTGTCCATATATTTTGTGATATTCAAAATTATTCATTAAGGTAATAAGTTAATTAAGTCTCACAAAATTTTGAGAAAATTGTTTTCCTTTCTCATTAGAGAAGAACACCATTGAGAGAAGACTTTTACAAAGTGTTAAGTGCAATTGATGAAACAAAATGTCACCAAATGTAGCACTGAAATGAGAAAGTGGAAAGAAATTCACTTTGGCAATTTTTATTGTTGCCTATTTTGTTTTGCCTATGAGTTTTCAGTGTAGAGTTTTCTATCTCCTAAATATAACATTCATCTATCCTTAAGGCTTATTTTATTTCCTGCTGACTTGTAAATATCTGATTTGGGGTTGGGTCTCCAGTTTGAAGTAACATTGCTTTAGCATCACTGAATCTTTTAGATAATCTTGTTTCAAAATCCATTTCTTGTTTAATGAGCAGTGACATCTGCCCATATCAGAATAAATGACCTGCCCTGCAGAGAGTTCACACGACATCTTATCCATAATAAGGGTCCTCTCATTTGAATGTCCTTCTTCCAGAAGCATCCAACCTTATAACTCAGCATTGCTCACAATGTGAGTAGCAGGAGCAGCTCTGAAAGAAATACCATTCTCTGTGGCTTACTAGAACAAGTGACATCATATCCAGAGTCCTCCATGAGAATCAGGAGGGAATTATCTTTTCTAGGTTCACCATCCTTGGCACCTAAAATGAGATGTGAATTCCTCACTCTATACTTAAAGGCATTTCTCCAAGTATAATCTTGGGCTCTTCTGGTGATCCATATGTATTAGAAAAATTGAGGGAGTCTTGTAAAGAAAACATCCCTAAGGTCTGCTTGTTTTATTGCTGCCTAGAGTTGCTTTTTGTCAGTAGATGCCACTTGTGGGTCCTCCCTTTACCACTTGCATTGTAGACCTCAATGTTTGCTTCCTCTTCTTATCTGCTTCCTATCCGTGCTGCACCACTCTGCCTCATAACCTCTTTCACGGTGTTACACCCTTACACAAAAACCTAGGGCAGATATTTTTACTTGTAAAGGATGTGACATTCAGGAGGTTTTCTAAAATGCCTTTGCTTCTTTCCTTAAAAAAAAAAAAAAAAGTGCTCCTCCCCTTATTCCTGGAGATCATTGCCCCATCAGCCAGCTTTCTATTCTCTACTTTATCCTGCCGCCCTGTATTTGTTCACATTTCGTTGCCTTGAATCCACAGGGATTTGGGCACTCAGCTGCCCTCCATGTATTTACCAGATTTCTTCCAGTTGCAGAGAGGCTGTCCAGTCTCCGTTGGATGCTCTATGTCATGCTTGCCTTGTACATGTTTCTTCCAAGCAACAGAAGAAAAGGTCAGTGGCATGCTGTGATACAGCCTAGGAGTTAAACCTGCTGCATTTAGAAACAGACTGCCTGGGTTCGAATCCCAATTCCTTACTTCCCAGTTGTGTGATTTCCTGCAAGCTATCTAAATTCCCTTTATCTCAGTTTTCTTGTTGGCAAAATGAGGATAATTTTAGCACCTTCCTCCTAGTTTAGTGAGTATTCATAAGCAATAAGCAATCACTAAATAAGCAATAAGCAATCACTAAATATTAGATGTTCTTTATTGTGTGTTTTTTAATTTTTTTTATTTCAGCATGTTATGGGGGTACAAATGTTTAAGTTATGTATATTGCCCTTGCCCCACCCGAGGCAGAGCTTCAAGCATGTCCATCCCCCAGACGGTGTACACCGCACCCATTAGGTGTGTACATACCCATCCCCTCCTCCCCCCTCCCACCTTCTCAACACCCGATGAATGTTATTACTATATGTGCACTTAAGTGTTGATCAATTAGTACCAATTTGATGGTGAGTAAATGTGGTGCTTGTTTTTCCATTCTTGGGATACTTCACTTAGTAGAATGGGCTCCACCTCTATCCAGGATAATATAAGAGGTGCTAGATCACCATTGTTTTTTGTGTCTGAGTAGAACTCCATGGTATACATACTCCACATTTTATTAATCCACTCATGTATTGATGGACACTTGGGTTGTTTCCACATCTTTGCAATTCTGAATTGTGCTGCTGTAAACATTTGGGTGCAGGTGTCTTTTTCATAGAGCGACTTTTGTTCTTTTGGGTAGATGCCCAGTAATGGGATTGCTGGATCAAATGGTAGCTCTACTTGTATCTCTTTGAGGTATCTCCATATTGCTTTCCACAGAGGTTGCACTAGTTTGCAGTCCCACCAGCAGTGTATGAGTGTTCCTATCTCTCCCCATCCACACCAACATTTATTGTTTTAGGACTTTTTGATAAAGGCCATTCTCACTGGAGATGTTCTTTATTGTGGTTTTGACTATTTCAGATTCATGGCTTTAAGTATCTGTCCAGTTACCTATTACTTTGTTTGGATAGTAGATTTTAGATCTGAAGGATCTGAAAATTACTATCCCTACAAATAGGTCGCAGAATAAGAGGCAAGAAGAAGGTAGAGTAAGTGCATAATGGAATAGATTCTGAGGCTGTAAATTGTTCCTTGGTATCCTTGGCTATGGGGGAGTTAAAAGGGAAAAAATGACTGTTGTGTTCTCAGCATTTTTCTGATTAGCAAAACTCTTCCACTGATAGGACCTTTTAATTGCTTCCTGATATTCATTTCCAAGGCTGTTTGGCATCTTATTGGTTTTACTTAAAGGGTTGTTATTTAAATCTTAAAGAGAATTCTGTGTCTTCACCCTTTGTTTTTCTGGCTCGAATGCATTTTTCCAAAGAATGCCAAAGATACACAATTTCTCCATTATTTTTGTGTTTCCTCTTGGAGGCCTGACTTGGTTTCACTCAGACTAGGAATTTCACAAAACATTGTCTCTTGAGATTATTTGAGATTATTTGCTTAAAGAAATAGGTACCTTCTTATGAAACATTTGTTGATCTGACATTGTATGTCTTCATCAAATAATTGATTTAAAAGACCACTCCAGTCTGAGGTAATTGTTCTTTAATCGTCGTCTCTTTCTCATTGGGCACTTATAACATGGTTCCTACTAGTGTTGACTCTGAACTGTGGCTTTGTCTTCCAGTTAATTTGTAACCTTCATCGTGGTTGGGAACACAGTTGAATTACTTATGAACTGTGAATCTTTGGGCAAGTTACTTAACTTCTCTGTGCTTCTATTTCCTCACCTCTAATATGGGGAATATAATGTAACTACTTAGAATTCTTTTGATGGTTAAATGAGTCAGTGCCCAAAAAATGCTTAAAACAATGCCTGACAGTAAGTGCTCAATCAGAACCACATGTTACTGTCATCTATTCATAAACTAAAAGATTTGCCTAACAATGAAAAATGAATTGCATATCTATTAACATCAATTTCATGTGAAATAATATATTGGTATTAATATGTTTAAAATATTAAATACTAATGTACCAAATAATTTTAAACGAAGGTGTAACTTCTATTGATGAATATCTGATATGAACCATATTGACTATTTACTGGAATTATGAGTATTTTCAACACCTGAGTCTTGAGAGTAGTGGAGGTGGAGGTATATGCAGTAACAGGTAGATTTTACTCTGAATTTCTCTAAGTTTAATCAATCTACTAGAGAAAACTATCTGACATATTTTATTGTTTTTAAACTCCTTCCTCGGCTAAATAAATAGCAGCAGCAACAGAGGCTATGTGCGGCTTGCATGATTAAGCTCACGGAATCCTAGTAAAACCATACTGAGTCCCTTAATTTTGAATCAGTAAGATCTTCCATGAAATCATTTCCCAGTTTGTCAGTTATAATCACAGTGATTCTTTTGTTGGAATTCACTTGAGACCCATGAGAGAACTATAAAACTTCATATCGACTGGAAAACAAAGATGTCTTTTCAAGTTGTATTTGGTTCGGTGCCATGTGGAATACATGGAGATCAAGGTAATTTGTGATTAGAAGATGTTTCGAATCTTCCCTTTTCCCTCTGCTCTTCATGGACCCCACCCCAAATTCTCAGCCCCACCTGCACCCTCTTAAACATAGCCACGTGGAGCCGTTCACTTTGACCTCCATATCCTCTGTTCAGGAAATGAACAACTCAAGGACTATTGTTTCACAAAAGGCATAAAACGCAGAGCATGTGTTATGCTTCAGTGTAAAAGAAAATGGAACCTTTTTGTTTTTTAATGTTTGTGGCGAGTGTTAGGAAAATGAAGAAGTCAGTGGTTTTAAAATATAATTTAAGAATCGAGAATTTGTCCTAAGCAAAGAAAGCATTCTATGTGCTTTATCATGCTCTCAGGGGTTTTAACAGAGGCTTCCAACATTCTTTGGTTGATTCCTAATAAGGACAGTTTGCACAGTTACAATCCAATTACCATTTGTAGATCCCTGTGGAAAAGGGATTTTTTTTAGAGAAATCCTTTCCTAACTCCAATATATTTCTTCAAAATAGTCTTATTAAAATAAGAAGCAGGAGCTCTAGTTTCAATTTCTCTTCATTCTTTTTGTCCCTTCCCTTCCCTCCTTCTTCCTCCCCGACTATCTCTCTGTCTCTCTGTCTCTCTGTCTCTCTCTCTCTCACTCACACACACACACACACACACACACACACACACACACAGAGTCAGTAACTGAAGCATTTACTCAGGGACACAGCCTGCCTCGGTTCTAAAGGGACAGGAACTTCTCAATGGTCCGATGAAAAGATTGCATATTTTTGGTCCCAAGATTCACAGTAGCGGAGGTCTCTGGCAACAAAAGGTATCGTGGGAGTCACAGCTATGCCGGCTGGGCCATTTCTCAGACACTCGATACAATCTGCCATTTCAGGATGCGTTTTTCACCAAAAAATAATTGTTTTTAAACAGACGCAAGTTCCTACTCCAAGCTTAGTTCAGTGAGATTAGAGTGGACAGCGAAGACGTGGCCGATTATAATTCATGGGTAAGCAACACAAATATCTATACTTATACTTCTTTTTCAGAAGGTGATTGTGATAAAATTCTGTGATTCTTTCACATCTATCTTGTGATTTAGGAAGAAAACTGGATTGATCAGCATCTGAGATGTGTGACAGCTAAAAACTGTGTCAATAGAGATTTATGAGAACCTTATGTTTAGATTAATGATGTTGGAGCAGCTTGAAATGAGCAAACTCAAGCAAGAAGGAGTGTGTTGTGATTAAATGGAATAGCAACAGCACAATTGGGCTGATTTCTGCAAAAGATTTGGGCACAGGCTGTTTTGAGGTCTGAAATGGTAAAGTGGCTTACCTTTCCCTCTTGACTTCTTAAACGTGGGTGCAACATTTTAGTTGCTGTGGCTGTGATAAATACAGGCTTTGGAGAACAACTCAGATATTAGATAAGGCTAATAATAAATATGATCTTAAGCTTATGGATTTTTAAACAATGTCTGGCTTACCTTATTATACGGATGTGTGTTGCAATGAAAAGGCTTCATCGTGGAAAGAGGCAGAACATGACCCTCATGTCCCAGATCCCACTCTGCTACTGCAGGAGTCGCAGTTGCTTTGACCATTTGCGAAGTTAGGGATTTGGATTGGTTTATCATGAGAAGTGATGCAGTACATGTGGTGGTTATGAGTCTAAATTCTAGAACCTGAAGCCTGACTTCAAATCTCAACTCTACCACTTACTTCGTATGTGATCTTGGCAAGTTCCTTAAGCTCTGTGCCTTAGTTTCTTCATCTGAAATATGAAGATCATGACGGTAACATAATCCTTAGGGTGGTAATAATTAGATGAGATAACACAAATAAAGGGCTGAGAACAGTAACTAGCAAAGAATGGATCATCTATAAATGTGAGCAGTATTTTCAAGGTCTAATCTGTCTCTGGAGGTCTGTTGTTCTAATTTCAGTGAACTAAATTTAATTATAGAAAGACAAGTAAAACTCTCAGCTTTGAGAAGTTTCTAATTCTTGCAAGTGTTTCCATTTTCTGCAACTCTAGGATCTGTGCAGGCTGCTTTACCTTCTTCTCATCCAAGATTTGAGTGAAGTTTAAAACTAAGAATTAAATTGGTGGCCAATAGAAAAGTCCGCAATTCAACGGGGGATAAACAGAAATGAAATTGGCCTTTTGTTCTGACGTTATTGCCCTGAGGGACTTCCATTATGCGGTTGTGTCCCCTCTATGCTAACCATTAGAGAGGTTCTTGCCACTGGAAACAAGATGTAGGTGACATTTGGTTTTTTTTAGATGGTGTTAGCACAGCACTGGGTTTGACAATGTTCATTTCTACTTCTTTGGTTTATCAATAATCCAAATGAACAAGCCGTTTGCAGATAACCACTTCTTTTCACCCTAGCATTTACATCCTTCCCAATATCCTAAATTATTGCTCTGTTGTGTGCTTTCTTTACAGGCTTCTTGGGATGTTTCCTAGAGAAACAAAATTTTAGGATAGGAGGGAAATGTTGATCCAAAAGGCAGATCCTAATCATAGATGTGCCTTTACGTTTAGTCTAGTCCAGGGATCAGTAAATGTTTTGTGTAAAGAGTCAGATAGTAAATATCTTCAGCTTTGCAAGCCAGGCAGCCTCCGTTGCAGCAACTCAACTCTGCCCTTGCAGCCAGCAAGCTGCCATGGACAACACCTGAATGAATGAGTGGCTGTGGCTGTGCGCCAGTAAAACTCAATGTATGAAAACAAACAGTGGCAGGATTTGACTCACAGGCAGCAGTTTGCTGATCCCTGCCTAGTCTGCTTGTATCAGCAAAATCCTTACCATCATCCCCATTTCATAGATAAGGAAAGTGAATGTAAGCTGAGGCAAGGGGAATGTAAGTAGCTTGCTGAAGGGCCACATGGCTGGTAAGCGGCAGAACTGGGACTCACACCCAGGCAGTCCAGCTTGCCAGCCCTTGCTTTTAGCCACCACCCATGCCGCCCTTATGTCAAGCAGTCTCTGCCTGGGCTGCTCAGCTCCCAAAATCTGCCTGGCTCTTTCTCTTACCTCCTTAAAGTTTGGCTCTAATATCATGTTCTCAGTAATGCTGCCCTGGCAGCTGTCCAGCACTCTGATTCCCCTCACCTTGTGGCCACCTTCTTCTCTAGTGCTTAGCACTGTATAAAACTTGCTGTGTAATTTGCTCATTTATTGGGTGTATTTCTTATCTGTTTTCCTCCACTAACCTGGAAGTTCCATGAGGGCAGAGCTCTTTGTTTTGTTCACTAATGAATCCCAAGGACCTAGAAGAGTGTCTAGCCTGTAGTAGGTGCTTGTTAACTATTTGTTAAATGAATGAGGCTGGGTTTTCTATCATGCTACTGGGAAATATTGCAATAAATAGCTACTATGCCAAGGCAAAAGGTAAAAATGGACTACCATCCCTACCAACTGTCCAGAATTTTCTAAAATTCCTGCTCATAAAAAAGACCAAAATAGATAAGTAAAATATAAAAATTGTGTGCAATGTGGTAGAAGTGTTAAATCTTCTTAAAGAAAGATCTGTTGAGGAGTGGCTGAAGAATCAAGAGAGGAAGAATTAACACATGTTGTCCTGCTGCATTCATAAAGGAATAAACCTCTTTTAAGAATTCAACCAGGCCTGTGACAGCTATACAAATATCTGGGCTTTCCCCGGAAACTCATGAAGAAGGGAGTTCCTTGTCATTGGAGATGTGTTTATTTTGGAGTTCCAAAGAACTAGGCAACCCTTTTCAGAAATGTTGGTTGTGGGCCTGGTATTTAAACTTATGCCACATTTCAGCAACACATTGTGATTACCTGAGCACTTTGGCTCTACTAATTATTAATAAACGACACTTGGCCACATTAGAAAACAATTAGAGGAGATTTAGCCCCTGGCATGACGTTTCTAAATGGCTTGCCATTTTCCAGGCCCAAACCTACCTATCTGGTCTTTTTTTTCTGCCTCTCACCCATACAGAACCGCAATCCAGCTGACATCTTAAAAAAAAAAAAAAACCATCATATACATAAGTGATAGTGAAACCATTTATTCATGAATTCAACACATATTTCTTAAGAGCTTTTGGTGTCACTAGAACTGCTAGGCTTAAGATGGGGATGCAAATTTAGAGTGGTGATGGTTAATATTAATTATAAGTTAAATTTCTACTTACTCTGGGCTTGCTGGGAGCTAATAAGCCCTCTATAAGAAATTCATTTGCGCTGTCTGAAACAATCCTTACAAACTGAGAGTTAAGCCTTGTTCTTTGCTTCTTCTTATTGATGAGAAAACTGAGGCTCAGAGATGTTTTAAATCTTACCAAAGATCTCCCATTTATTTGAACCCAAGTTTTCACCACCACACCATTGGGTCTCAACCTTTATTGTGCAAAAATAAGACTCACTTGAGGATGCTGGTTCACATAAGATGGGGGTGCTTGGGCCCTATCTCTTGTGACTCTAATTCCCTAAATCTATCCTAGAGCCCAGGATCCTGCATGTTTAACAATGGTCATCTGCCCAGGTGATTCTGATGCCCTAGGTTCACAGACCACATTTTGAATAGCCCTGCATCACCCCTTGCTTGGCCCTGGGGAGTTTACAGTTGGATGTGGTTAAAGAGATGCTGCAATTAGAGACTAGACCCACGGGCATAAGAAAACAATGTGGTGTGGACCAAAACCAAAATTATTTCAATCAATTTTACTTCATGGGAAAATCAAGTCTGTTTGTAAAGATGCAACTTAGCACAAAAGAATGTCCTTTCTGAATAAATCATAGATATTAGATAGTTGGGTTTTTAGTCTGTCTTTTGCTTCTTTTTTCTAAATGTACAGACATACTTCTGGTGGGAAGGACATCTCTTTAGTCAACACTTTTAGTGAGTTGTTCTCCACTTAATCAAGATTCTATTGTATTGGGACTTTTTTTGTTTGCTTCTTTTAAATAAGTTTGTGATATTTGTGCTTCTTAATGCTTAAATATTAATAGGACTTAAAATAAGTCCTATGATTCTGTTTATGTACATAATATACAGAAAAATACATGTATAATATACATAGTAATATATAATATACATAAGAATATATAGCTTATGCTTTTAATGATAAAATATATAAATGACTATTAATATTTGCTGGCACTATCATTTTAAGGAGATTCTATGTAGTTTGGCTCTAACAGTAGATCTAATTGATGCTATGCCAGGGTTTCTCAACCTCTGCACTATTGATATTTTGGTCCAGATAGTTCTTTATTGTGGGGAGCTGTCCTGTGCATTGTGGGATGTTGAGCAGCATCCCTGACCTCCACCTTCCAAATGTCAGTAGCACCCCCTCCCCAGTCATAATACCAAAAATATCCCCACATGTCACTAAATGCCCTAGGGGGCAACATTACCTCCCAAGAACCACTGTGCTATATCCTTTTTATCATATTGCTACCCTTTATTAATGCTGTCACATAGTACCCCAGAATAAAAGTATATTTTTACAACCCTCAACGCCTTTAGTCTATCCAGAGACATCGGGCCAGTTTCAATTTCACCTACATTTATAAAATTGAAACAATTTTGAAATCATCTATTTTCGATCCTTAAAAAAATATCCTATGATGACCACTCAAAAGACCAGACTCAGAAAGCCTTAAAATGAGTCCTCCATGTACGAGATAAACAGTCACCAAAGAAAAATCCTGGCCTGGAATGCATATTTGAGAGATGAGGAACAGCCAGAAGCACATTCTAGGCTGTGCTGGTGAGCTTTGGTGTGCCTCCTGGGTGCTCGTTTATCACTTTGTGGTACATGTCCTGAGAGTCACAAGGTGACATTGACCTTTGTGTTCATGTCTTACTGCTCCTATGATGTCTGATGGGTGAGGGTGGGTGTGACAGGTTGACACTTCCCCAGATCACATATCATCACATTTACTTTCTCCCCAATGTGCTAGTGTTTTTTTAACTCATCAACAGGCTCTGTTTCAAAAGACTCTTTCATAGCAGCTTATTCAAATCCAGAACACCTCTTCCCACATATACACAGCATTACATGGTTTGGTTAGGTTTCCAATTTAGTTTTAGCTCATGATGTGCCTGATTCATTAGACCCTAGATTGACAAATATTCATTCAGCGGCAATTAAGTGCCAGATACTGCCTTGGATACTGGGAGCACCAAGGTGAATAAGCCAGACAAGGTTCTTGTCCTCCTAAATCCAGCTGATATATATATATATATATATATATATATATATATATATATATATGTGTGTGTGTGTGTGTGTATTAATAGCTTCTGGTACAGGCTCCTAGGACCAGGTCCCTAGCACATGGTGGTAGATGCTGTGTAAATATGCCAGCAAGCTATAGCCAGTGGGCCAAATCCAGCCTGCTGCCTGTTTGTATGACCTGTGAGTTAAGAATGATATTTACATTTCTAAATGTTTTTTAAAAATTCAAAAGAAGAGTAATATTTTGTGCAAGTAAAATTATATGACTTTAGAATTTTCATGTCCATAAATAGAGATTTATTGGAACTTTTGTTTACGTAGGGTCTATGGCTATTTTGTGCTACAATGGCAGAGTTGAGTAGTTGTGGCAGAGACCATAAGACCCACAAGGCCTAAACTATTTACTATATATAATTCTCTCTAATTCTATGTTGTGGGAAAAGTGCTTTTGGAATTCCAGTCTTGGGACCTCTGCCACTCAAATCAGTGGTGGTACCTGCAGTATGAAGCAGCACCTTAGCGTCAGGCAGAAGGGAGATAAGAATCTGATAGGAAGTCAAGATCTACTTTTCGAAGTGTCTGCTAGCATGCCCTCATCTGAACTCAGGCCCCTTCACCCCAGCAACCTCCGTTTCTAATGCTCCCCCTACTCATGGATTAGTTTCCTATTGCTGCTGTCACAAATCACCACACACTTAAAATAGCACAAATGGAATACTTTATAGTTCTGGAGGTCAGATGTCTGGCATAGGCCTCACTGGGCTAAAATCAAGGGCCACGTTCCTTCTGGAGGCACTAGGAGAAAATTTGTTCCTCGCCTTTCCCTGCTACTAGAAGCTGCCTGCAGTTCTTGGCCCATGGCTCCTGTCTCCATCTGAAAGCCAGCAGCCTGGCACTTTCAAGTCTCCCTCTCTCCTCACCTCTGTTGGCATCATCACATCCCCTTCTCTGGCTCAGCCACACCCGCGCCTCACTCTTGGTAGAACCCTTGTGATGACATTGGGCCCGCATGGACAATTCAGGGTAATTTCCCCATCTCGAGAACCTGAATTTAATCACATCTGCAAAGTCCCTTTTACCGTGGAAAATAACATATTCACAGGTTTCTGGAATTTGGGTGTGGACATCTTTGGGAGAGATATTATTCTGTCAATCACACCTTCTAATAACTCCATACTGTACTTCTCTTTACCTCTGCAGAACAAAATGCAGGCCAAGGGGCATCTGTCAAAGTTGGATATTGAAGTGGCTAAGAGTATGGGCTTTAGCTTCTAAGAGTGTCACATTCGAGTCAATTTTTTTGTTGAGTGAAAAAAAAATAAGGATTATGGCATCACTCCATTTGTTTAATAAAAGAAAGCAGGAGCATGCTTCCTCCCAGGTGTCCTGTAAGCTCAAGTTTTGTTTCAAAAAGTAACATCTTCACTATTATGACTGTCATAGAAATAGCTTTGTTCCTGTGTTAGATTTACATCTTTCTTTGGTGATGGAGCACTTATTGAATTTTCTGGACTTACTACAGAGCAGGCTTATTACAATCAAAGTGAATGATGGAGGTGCACACTCAAACCTGCCTCATATCAAGCCCTTGAGCTCAGTGGTTCTCAACCCTGGCTGCATGGAAGAATCAATCAGGGCATATTAGAAAATTTGAATGTTGTCTTAGCTCAGACTGCAATAACAAAATAACCCCAGATGCTCTCTCTTTTGGCTAATAATCCCAAATACACCAAAGAAGTTTAAAAATATAAAAAGTTAAAAATCATGGGCTGAAATATATAATGGACCGAAAGAAACTTAAAGCATCACACTTCACTTTTTATTATGCTGAGTGAGGTCATTTGTGAACAGTTTGAAAAAAAAAACATATATTACTTGATTGTGTTGGACTGTTTTAATTGGGAGAACAAAATGAAGGCTCAAGAAAATATGTAAACTGGCCAGGTTCTGTTTTGCCAGACTTAGGAATGTGTTTTAATTCTATTTTTTCAAGATAAAATATCATTTTCACCATGTCAAAAAACTTGAACATCTTCCTTCTCCCCTTCTGCTATTCCCAATCTTAGAGATTACTGTTACTATCTGCCCGATTACTAAAGCTAGAAACCCGAGAAGCATCCTAGATTACTCCTTCTCTGTCCCCCATTGCATTTCATTTGTCCCCAGGCATCTATGTAGTGCCATCTCCCATGTCTGTTCAAATTGGAATCAGCATCATACCTAGCCCAGAGTCTTTTCTCGTCTCCGCATCTTTGACTTGCTCTCTCCTTCAATTTCTTAAGAAATGTGTTTCCAGTCATCTTCTCCATGTGCAAATCTGCTTATGTTCCTCCTTTACTCATGGTTCCTGAATGACTAGCTATCACCTGCAGAGAGAAATCTAATCTACCTTGCATTGCCAACAGAGAAGCCCTACAGGATCTGGCCCTGACTTCTGCTTGGCTTCACCTCCTGCTGTTTCCCTGCTTCCAGCCTTGTAATTTCCCGAACAAGCCTGTTCTCTCAAACTCATTTGCCTTGGCACCCACTGTTTTCTCTAAAGTTGCATTTCTCCTCGGCAAACCCTTACCCCTCTTACTCAACTTGCAAGTCTCTATTGAAACACTACTTTCTCTATAAAGCCTTCCTTGATCCCTCAGATAAAAGGCAAAGTCTTGCCCCCCAGGCTTTGTACTCTTTGAGAACAAGGACTGTGTTGTCATCTTAATAATCCCAAGCCTACTTTAGTGCTTAGCATGAAATAGGTGTTCATTAAATATTGTTTGAATTAATTAACCAGGAGGACATAGGGAATAAGAACAAAATGTTCCTTCAAGGAATTGGTTTATTTCAGTCATAAGCTATAGTTCACAGGTTGGCAAACTACAGCCCACCAGCCAAACCCAGCTGCCACCTGTTTTTGTAAATAAAGTTTTATTGGAATATGGCCACACTCATTTATTTATAAATTATCTGTGGATACCTTCATGCCACAAAGGCACTGTTGAGTAGTTGTGACAGAAATCACATGGCTTATGAAGCCTGAAATATTTACCATCTGGCCCTTTACAGAAAAAGATTGTCAAAGCCTTGCTATAGATAATTAAGACCATTGGAGGTCAAATTTTTAAATGCTTTTAAAGAATAGGTATGTAATTCTATTTTTTAAATTCAATTATTTCAGGGTATTGTGAGGGTACAAACATTATGGTTACACTTTGTGTCTTTGCCTCACCCAAGTGGGGGTTAGAGGCATGCCCTTCCCCCCTACAATGCTCCCCGTGTCCTTTAATTGTGGGTTTATCCCCCACCCCCCTAATCCCTGGAGAGTATTACTGCCATGTGAGCACCCTGGTGTTCATCAGTCAGTACCAATTTGATTGTGAGTACAAGTGGAGCCCATTGTTCCGATCTTGTGGTGCCTCACTTTGGATAATGGGCTTAAGTTTAATCCAGGAAAGTATAAGAGGTTCTAGATCACTGTCGTTTCTTATGATTGAGTAATATTCCATTGTATACATATATCAAATTTTAATAATCCACTCATGAATTTATGGGCACTTGGGTTGTTTCCACATCCTTGCAATAGTGATAAATTGTGTATATAGTATGATTCCAATTTATTAAAAATGTAAGTATCTACCCAGAAGACTATAAGAATATACTACAGTGAAACATCTGTAGTCAATTTGTGAGATTGATTTTATTTTTTTCCTTTATACTTCTTTCATGTTTTCCAAATTTTCTACACGTAACAGACATTGTATTTGTAAAAGAAAAAAATGCCATTTTGTGAAGGAATAAAAAAAGAGTATGATAAAAAAAATTCAATTAGATTTAGGGGGTACAAATGTATTTTTGTTACACTAGTGAATTGCATTGTGGAGGAGTCTAGACTTTTAATATACCTGTCACCTAAATAGTGTACATTGTGCCCAATAGGTAATTTTTCACCCCACACCTCCCTTCAACCTTCCTCCTTCTGAATCTCCAATGTCTATTAAGTCACTCTGTATGGCCATGCATACCCATTGCTTAGCTCCCACTTATAAGTGAGAACATGCAGTATTTGTTTTTTTCTTCCTGGTTTACTTCACTTTAAATAATGTTCTCCAGTTCCATCCAAGTTGCTGCAAAAGGCATTAATTCATTCTTTTTGATGGCTGAGTAGTACTCCATGGTATTTATATACCACATTTGCTTTATCCACTCATCCACTGGTGGGCACTTAGGTTGGTTCACATATGGATCTTTGCAATTGTGAATTGTGCTGCGATGAATATGTGGATGCAGGTATCTTTTTAATAAAATGACTTCTTTTCCTTTGGGTAGATACCTAGTAGTGAGATTGCTGGATCAAATGGTAGGTCTACTTTTAGTTCTTTGAGGAATCTTCACAATGATTTCCATGGAGGTTGTACTAATTTACATTCCCACCAACAGTGTATAAGCATTTCCTTTAGCCATCAGCTCCCTTCAGTACCTAAGCCTCATATCTAAAAGTTATAAACTCATCTGAGACTTTCCAACTGGGGGGGGGGGGAAGAGCAACTTACTGATAGTGTACCTTGTGGTACCCTAAGCTTAGAGGTTTGTGTGAGAGGTACACCGAAGGCCCGAGTTCCCAACTCCTAATAGTTTAAACTTGTGCTTAGTCTAGTTATACCAGAAAAAGAAAAAAGAAAGAAAAAATATTCCAAATAGACCAGCCCTGGAAGGATTTTCTTAGTTCACCGAGTGTGACTGCGGCCTACCAACTTTGACTAGATTTGCCCACTCGCTCCTCTCCCCACATCCCTTCCTGCAGCATCTTCCCTGAGCTCCTCCCGGGCTTCTCGAGATGTAAATTCACATGTGTCGAGATAAACCAAAAGCCTTCCCTTCCTTTAGCTCTTGCTCATATGCTGCCTTCTCCATGAGGTCTTTCCCGGCCACTTTGTCTAAAACTGCAAATCCCTCTCCTCAACTTCCCCCTCCCTGCTCTTTTTTCCTCTTCCTCCCTAGGAGTTGTCATTATTTAACACTATACCTTTTACTGACCTTGTTCATTCTGCCCCTACCAGTGTATAGTATTTCCATTTGTTAAATGAATGAATGAAATCCCAGATAAAGAGGAGATGATATCAAAGAATTAATGTAGCACCATTCACTATTTGAAATGAACACGCTAGGCAGGAATTTGCCACCGGTGTGGAACAAAGTATCTTAATAGTTGCTGGGGCCATTTTTTTCTGTCTCCCTTCTTTAAGGTAAGTGATTTATTTAAGATGGTGAAGTCTTAATGGGATTCCGTAAGCGTTTCACTCATTGCAATGAGTCCCTGGCAGCCCCTGTGCGGACCAGCACCTCTTCTCTCCCGACTCTGGAACTATTCTTTCTTGATTCTTGCAGTAACAACAGTTGTCTCTTCAAATCTGTTGCACCGTGGCTAGTATCTGTGATTCATAGGAAGTCCTCTTTAGTAAGCAGACACTGGGTTTCAGAGGACTGGGAAGTACTGTTTCTTAGGCCATCACTTCCTCACTGTCTGCATTGAGGGTGGAGCCATTCGCCCAGTGGTGTGTGTTTAAGTGCACATGAATGCACTCTTAGGATTGTGGGAATCTTTAATTTGACTCTTTGATATGGAGTATTTTAGAATCAAATATCTATAAATACTGTACACATAGTCCTTATTGATCATCTCTCTGTACATATTGTGTTCAAAATAGCTCATGAGAGTTCTATTAATAGAAACTCAGTGGTTACGATTTTAGCATAGAGTTTAAAGCACTACATTCTTAGCTCGAGTCCTGGTTCCAAATCTTATAAGCTTTATGATTTGGGTAAAATTACTTAACCTCCCCAAGCCTCAGTTTCATCATCTGTATTATATTATTACATTTACATATACTGTATATTACTATGATATTAATATAATGTATCATAAGAATATTATAATAATATATCATAAGTATAGGCTCTATTATGTTATATTGTTATATATTATAATCATATTATATTGTTATATAATATTATATTATTAAATGTTACATAAGATAGGTCAAAAATGTTAACCACCTCATAAGGTTGTTGGAGGCCTTAACTAAAAACCCCTTGACTGTAGTTCACAATAATATATGATATAGTCTCAAATAGCTAGGAGGATAGTGAATGTTCACAACACAAAGAAATGATAAATGTTTGAGATGATGGATATCCTAATTACCTCGATCTGATCACCATACATTATATATATGGAAACATGACTATGGACCACATAAATATGTACAAATATTATTTGTCATTTTAAAAAAAAAAAGCCCTTGACACAGTCGCTGGCACATGATAGGCTCTCAATACACATTGACCCCACATATCTAGTGTGCACGATGGCAATTAGCATCACATTTTTCCTGTTACTGAAATACAAAAATAAAAAGTTCCCATGTGTTGCCATAAAAGAGAGGAAGTAGGACCCTTGTGGTTTCTTTCCACGTGGTTTTCTTTGGCCTATGTATGCATCATGAGATAAAATCACATGACCCAGCAGGTACTCGAGATTTTGACTTTTGTGACTAACTGAGAAAATCCACGGTAAACTAAGACAGGATCTGATTTGGGGAACTGAGAGCCAATTTTGGAACACAAAGGTGAAGTTTGCTTGGCTCTATTACTGACTGAGAAAGAGGATGTTTGTGAGAGGCGGGTGACCTGTGTAACTCTTGATGTTTTTCCCTCCGCCTGCAGGGTGACTTCACCTGGAACAGCATGTCGGGCCGCAGCGTGCGGCTGAGGTCAGTCCCCATCCAGAGCCTCTCAGAGCTGGAGAGGGCTCGGCTGCAGGAAGTGGCTTTTTATCAGTTGCAGCAGGACTGTGACCTGAGCTGTCAGATCACCATTCCCAAAGGTAAGTCCTTGTCTGCCTGTCTGCCGAGGAATGCTGCAAGTCAAACATGGGCTCTGCCAGAGCCACAAGCTCTGGACTCTTCTCACACCTCACATTCACACGGAAAGGAAACTACAGCTTCTTGGTCGTTGGCTGGCATTAGTGTCACTTTTGAAAGACATGTTCAAGCAGGACAATTTGCATGTCAACTAATATGTTTATTTAAAGGGAGGTCAACTTGGGGCATTGAAAAGGAGAGCCACGTGTATCTCAGCAGTCTACCTGGCTTTAGAACAACGAATTAAAAAGAACTTTCAGAAAGTTCAACTTAAAGGATCAGAAGAAAAGCTGTGTCTATCTCAATTTGTTTACAAAATAACCATTTGAAAAGGAGCCTTAACGATCTATAAAACTTGTCATTTGACCTTATGTAAACTCAGAATCAGGGATTTTTCCGAAGTTACCTCATTTGCATCCAGGGTTTCAGCTGCTGTGCTCTGTGTTGCGCTGGAGCCAGTGCACAGCTGATTGGCTGATGTTTTTACACAGATCCTGATTCCGGTAAAGATGAGAAGCATGTACCTGAATTCCTTTAATCCATAAAAGTCTGTCTCTGAATGTTATACTGTCATCTGTAACTGTGGTCCCCAATCCCTGGGCCGCAGCCCAGTACCGGTCTGTGGCCTGTTAGGAACTGGGCTGCGCATCACCACCTGAGCTCCACCTCCCCGTCCCCGCCCCCCGTCCATGGAAAAATTGTCTTCCATGAAACTGGTCCCTGGTGCCGAAAGAGTTGAGGACTGCTAGTCTTTAAAGGCACTTTACAATTTGTATTAGTGTGTAGCAGAAAGCCAATTTGAGGCGGAATGAAAAACTATGATGTTATACAAATAGAGTAAATCTGCCATAAAAAGCAACAATGGCCAACGTGCCTGAAACTTTAAAGGAAAGCAAAAGAGGGATAATAAGCTTCTAGAAGCTAGAAGGTTGCCTTGGAGGATTTCAGATCTGCAGAACTTCTCTTCTACATTGTTTTCTTTTGAGGGGATGCTTCACGAATATTTATTCATAAAAGAGTTCATATATATATATACACACATAGAGACACCCATGTGCATATACACATATACATGTAAATACATAGTTCTCAGCCAGGGATGATTTTGCTCCCCGTCCTCATGGGACATCTGGCAATATGTGGCTACACTTTTGGTTGTCACAGCTTGGGGGATGAATGCTCCTGGCATCTAGTGGGTAGAGGCCAGGTGTGCTGCTACACACCCTATGGTGCACGGGACCACCCCCTCACCAAGAAATATCAGGCTCCTGGTGTCCAAGTGCCGAGGCAGAGCAACTTTATCATACACACAGACACATACTCACCTCCTGTCACCTACAGTTCCAGTGATGCTATCTTCTTGGCTCAGCTATGACTAATGGAAAGAGTGCTGGTTCAGGGTCTAAAGACCAGGATTTGAGAACTCATCTCATCACTCCCCACACACGCAAGCTTGGGCAATTCTCCTCTGCAATAGGAGCCTCGGTTCTTTGACTAGAAAGAGTAGCACAAAAACACTGACCACAGAGTTTTTCTTTGGATGGTAAGTCTTAGGACCATGTCTTATCTTTAAGCTGGAATCTGAGCCTCCGTGGGAGGTCATGACAGCATTCAGAAGGGAGGGGTAGGTAAGGCCAGGGGGCCTTGCTCCTCTGGCTTTCTTGTCACACTCTGCTCACTCCCACAACCACGGCCAGTTCCTCCCAAGAGGAAATCCCCACCCCTATTATATTTTTTCATGTTAATCGCACACGTAGAGACCCTCAGCTCAGGTAAGCAGAAAATCACTTGGGCAATTGTGAAAAATGAGTATTGTGACTGTCAGGCCATGTGGTTCCTCTCCTTAGGACAGGCCCTCACCAGGTCTTGTTTGGCTGTAGGATGGAGATGAGGCCTGCCCTCCCCTCCAGCTTAATTCACAGGGTGGCCCGCATGGGGCCCAAGAGTCCTGTCTGCCTTTAATGAGCACAAACATTTTCATTCCTTAAAAAAAAAACAGACATGTTGTTGGCAAACAACAGTATTTGTAGCGAAGGGAATGATGACTATGAAAAGTTTTTGAAACCTGGATTGAATGCTTATCAGATATCAGGGAACAGATATTCTTCATGGCTTTGTTTTTAAATCTAGTTAATTTGATGTTTCTCTTTGTCCTTGCTTGTTAAAGAGTCCACTAAATAAATAACATTTATGAAACAGATAATTCTATAAAACTTGTCTGCTAGAGGCTCTGTCTCCATTGCTTATTTCTGAGACTGTGGTTCCCAACATATCCAGGGAAAGATTCATGTTATCAAAATGTTTGAAGACATTGCTGAGCTACAGCTGTTGTTTTGATTTTTTTTTGTCAAAATTGGAACTAATGATTTACAGAAAATTTTCTCACTTATGGAGGAGAGAAGGAATTGTGAGGCTGTGTGGAAAAAAACCAGACATTGCTCAAGGGTTCTGAAGCTATTGAGCATAAGATTATAGACATCGAATATTTACTGAGATCTTTGTAATGTGTGGCCAGTGGCGAGTGCTATGACGTTAGCTTTGGTCTGAGTGTGGTCACTTGGTCCCATGCAAACCTTCAAGTGGAGGTTTAAACAGGATCAGATTCACTACATGAATAATTTTTCCAGGAAAATAAATACAGCAGCTAGGGCCTAAACCTGAAGAAATGATATTAAGCCTACTAAGATAGTGGGTATTATGAAAATGGAAACATATTCAAGCTCACATTTCTATTCTTTGCCACTTTAGGATGATCATAGAGATTTATTTATGGCTACCTATTTGGAGAACCCGTTCCTTCGGTGAGACTGGTGGTTTCTGGGCTTGGATAAATGATGTTATAACATAGTCATTAGTTGCTGGGGTTCACCATAGGGAGGAAGAATTGAGGATTGGTGAGGGGATTGGGAAATTACTGGAGTGATTTCCTAAAGTGGACCACAGGTCTGGGATCCAGAGTACAAGTAGAGAGTTTGAGCTTCTCTCAAGCTAGAATAACAGGTGGGCATCAGTTATATGTACACAAATGCAAGTCAGTTAGAAGATGGAAGGAGAGCGTATAGAATTTTACTCCAGATTGCTTCTCCACTTTTAGCAAAATCAGAAGCAATTTCATCCACTAGGAGTGAGGATAGGGGAAAGGTCCTGGAGGTTTGAGGAAAGAGGGGAGGAATGGAAGAGAAGGGAGCTAGGGGCCCAGCAATGTCGCAGGATTGCAGGGCAGCCCAAAAAGTCTATTTGAGGTTAGTAGCTGGGAATTTAAAATGCAAAATAAACATCCTGGCAGCTAAACACCGTTAAAGTAAAGACACCATTTTGTACTTTTAATTCCCCAGCCCTGCTTAATCCAAATCTCCTCTCTTTAGGATTTGGATTTTCTAGTTGAATTCAAGGAAGGTAAAGAGGGACATGGCAGTTGAGAGTGTATCTGTGGTAGGCAGAATAATGGACCCCCAAAGGTGACCACAACCTCATCTTTGGAACCTGTGACTATGTTACCTCACACACCAAAAGGAACTTTGCAAATGTGATCAATTAAGGTCCCTGAGATAGGGGATTTTCCTGCATTGTCTGGGTGGGCCCAAGCTAATCATGTGGGTACTTAAAAATGCAGAAACTTTCCCAGCTGTAATCAGGGAGAGGTGTAACTATGGAAGTGTGGTCAGAGAGATACAAAGTTACTGGCTTTGAATATGAAGGAAGGGGCTATGAGCCGAGGAATTCAGGAGGCCTCTAGAAGCTGGAAAAGTCAAAGGAATGAATTCTCCCCTAGGGCCTCCCGAAAGGAACAGAGCCCTACTGACACCTTGATTTTAGCCCAGTGGCACTCATTTCAGACTCCTAACCTCCAGAACTGTAATATGATAAATTTGAGTTATTTAAGTCACTAAGTTTATGGTCATTTGTTACAGCAGCAGTAGAAAACTAATATAGTATCCAAGGGAATGATTATAATCCCAGATCATGGGGTCTAAATTGAACAAGACAGAAAGTTAGAAATAAATATAAAAGACATAAGAATCAATAATATAAAGATGTCAATTATGTCATTAATTATCTATAAGTTCAATGTGATTCTAAAAAAAAGTACCAACTTTTTTTTGGTAATTTCACTAAACTAATCTAAACATCATCTGAGTGAATAATTATGTGAAGGTAGTCAGGGGAAATGTGATCAAGAAATCTAATGGAGATTATCCCTGTCCATTTATTAAAATATGATATAAAACTAAAGCAATTAAAATAGTATTATACTGCTTCACGACAGATAGGCAGACCAATGGGAGACACAGAGTTCAACAGCGAACTAAAATATGTGTGAGAATTTATTACATGATAAATATGGTTGTTCTTGTTAGGGGTCAAAGGAAAGATTATCATTATATTTAAAGCAGTGAGACAAATGTTGGTAAGAAAAAACTGGATTTTGATCTTGCTCTTTACATCAAAATAATTGATATGGAAGAAAGATTTAAAGGTAAAAAATGAAACTATAAATGTGCCAGAAGAAAACGTATCTGGATGTTTATATTTTTATACGGGGAAGGGCTACCCAGAAAACATAAAGAAAGAGAAGGACAAATTTCACTACATGAAAACACATAGAATCATCTGTGTGACAAATAAATAAAAATTTATAGCACATTTGACAAACTAAAGGCTAACTTCTCTACTATATAAAGCTTTGTTACAAATTATTATAAAAAGAAAAGCAACCTAAAATACAAATTACAGGCAGCTTACAGGAAAAGAAATAAAAATGGTGTTTGAATATTTGAAAAGATGCTTACCTTCACATTCATTAAAAAAATGCAAGCTAAACACTGAGATTATTTTTCTCTCTCCAATTGGCCTTGGTCCAAAAATTGGATGATACACTTTATGAGGAAACAGACACTCTCCTATACTGTTGGTAGGAGTATAAATTGTTGCAACAATGTGCAAGGCAATTTGGCAACATCTATCTGAGTTTTAAATGGCCCAACAACTCTACTAAGAATGTATCTCACAGATACATACTTGTATTAGTTGGGGTAGGCTAAACACTCAGTGCCTTAACACTATAAAGGCGTCTTTCTTACTCAAGCACCATCCAATGCAGGTTGGCCGAGGAGTGGGGGTGGAGACTTTACTCCATGCAGTTATTCAGGGACTCGGGCTTCTTGCCTGAGTGGCTCCTCCCTCCTCTATATTCATTTAGCCAGGAGATGCAGACACTGAATAACTAATAAGATTTACATAAACCTTATAAGATGGCTGATGAGCTTAATTTTTTACCCTTTCTAAACTTAAGATATTTTATAAAGAGACTTTTGAAGGTGCTATAGAGGACCTGGAGAAATCTTTAGTGGAAGAAATCAGGAATCAGTAGTTTTCCCTGTGAGCCTGAGATTACCCCATAGAGAGGAAACCATGGACTATTTCTGACTGTTCAAATGGCTACTTTTGGCATAGACTCTTGGATCAGACTATCTAGTCTATAAATGACCAATCCTTAGTAACAGAATCAAGAAACAAATGCAGAAAATTGTCAAGAAATGAAGCAAAACCTAATGGTCTACAGTAACGTTTCACTTATTCAAAACACATCAAAAGAGTACTTTATATATATCAGGTAGTGTGTTAGGCCCAATTAATATTATGTTGGTAACATTTTAATACAGATGGTCAAAGACAGGGGTGAGCAACTGGCCCATGGACCAAACCCTGATTACTATTTGTTTTTTGTAAATAAAGTCTTATGGAAACACAACCATGCTCGTTTACATCATCTGTGGAGGCTTTCACTCCACATCAGAGCTGAGTAGCTGGGACACAGCATCTCAAAGTTTACTATCTGGCCCTTTACAGGAAAAATTTGCTGATGCCTGGTCTAAGTTAAAATGAAAGAAACTTATTTCTGCCGCATTCAGTATAGCAGGTTAGTGTAGGCAATATGGCTTAACCTCATTATATTGTAAACAAAGATTTAAAGTTGAATGGTCCCATAGGAGAGAAATGCATATTCATGTTTTCTTTAGAGCTGTTTTTCCCTCTTGCTTCATTTAATTTCTGATATCCCAATTGAGAAAAGCTCATTTATATATTTTGAAAACAGTATCATGGAATGAGGAATAGCTGATGGCTTAAGAAAATGTAGACAATATTCTCATAAAAGAGGACCCCAATGCCTCAAAATTGCTCAATGATATGGCTTCTTTATAAAGTGATCCCTAACCATTAGCCCTTAGGCAATGTAAAACCCAAGTAAACAATTCAATGAAATAAAGAAAATTATATTCTTGGTATGCCCACACTGCAGCTGTCTTTGGTTTGTGATTTCAATGCTGATTTAGATAATAAGAGTAACCTGGTGGGCAAGGAAATTGAGCTTGGGTGTTTATATAACAACCTTAGACAGAAAATGTAACGGTCCTATTTTTATGTTACTCTTGCTGGCAATGCCCAGCTGAAGAGGTGATGGGCTAGAACTGTCCATCAAAACCTTTTGCGTAAATAAAAATGAAATTGGAACCTGGGGTAGAATCCATAAACCCCACTGTAGGTAGAAATGCCCATAGAAAGCAAACACTACCAAATAGGAATGAACAAGGAATGATGAGACCACTGGGCTTAGAGGCCCTCGACAGAGGTCTTGTGTGAGCTATAGAGCTAATTGTACCTTTTGTGTGTCCACGATCACTTTTTCTGTGATCCTCTTACAGAGGATTGTGATTTGCTGTCATGTAGGAATATGTCTTATTTGTCTTTGAATCTGGAACACCAGGTATACTGCCCAGTACACCAGTCACCCTCAGCAAATGTTTGAGAAGTGAATGAGTGCATGCATGCATGTTCTTCTTTAAAGTTAAGCTCCTTCTTTCACTCTTCTCTATCTCTCTAAAGACCATCAATTGCCTTTCTCTCATTTTCCCCGGTTTCGCCAGTAATGATTTTGAAGCAACCTCAAGACTTCCCTACTGCTTCACTCCATGCTCAGTTTCCAACTTTGATTGATGGTCTCATAGGGTTAATGTGAGCTTTAAATGAAGAAAAAACCATAATGAGCTTAAAATATCTCCTGACATCGTATATATTCTCCATAAAAGTTATCTGTCACCATCATCGTCATTATCATCATCACATCACTTTGTCCTGCATTTGCCCTCAACCCTAGGTGACTCCATCATCGTATCTCATCTTAATTATAGCCATAGACTCCTATCTATCTTCCTTAATTGGGGACTTCTCCCCTATTATTCCCACCACACCTAAAATCACCAGAGTAATCTTAACCACAGAAACTACTCTTTTGTTGGAAATAAAATAAAATAAAACTCTCAAGGCCCGTTGTTACCTACTGATCTGTCTATCAAAGCCATTTATAATACTATTGCACATAGAAGAAGAAATCCATTTTGTTTGCAGCCTGTTCTGAGGATGCACCGCAGACTTAAATTTGTCTTATAACAGCAGGTTGCAAACATTTTGTCCACAGTCTGTAGTGAGAAATGCATTTTACATCTCAGCCCAGGAAACACATGAACCAAACAGTTTATCTTTATCATAGATATACTTTTATATTCTCTATTATATTGTCTTCTGTCCTCTTCTGTTTGATGCTATTTCCTTCTCTTAAATATGCTTTTCATAATCCACTAAATTTTCTTGATGCATTAATAGGTAATGAGCCACAGGTCAATTACACAATTTTGGAAGATAGATGGGATGAAAAACCGGCAATCAAGAAGAAAACAACAAAAATATCAGTATGGAAAAACTTTTAGTTGTTCTTTGCTGTGGCTCTAAGGGCCTTGGTAAGGTGGATGGAGCATTCTGTTTCTGTAGGGCTGTGCAAACGAACCTAAGGCTAGAACTATACCCTGAGTGTCCAGTGCTTTCCCTATCTAGAGCCAAACTGTGAGAGTAACACCCAGAGGGCTTCCTACACTGCCTCACTGTTCTCTCTCTCTCTCTCTCTCTCTCTCTCTCTCTCTCTCTCTCTCACACACACACACACACACACACACACACACACACACAATACTAAGGTGGATATACAGCCTGGAGGAGATAGATGTGTGGGGCTTTAAGTTCTAGCTGCAATATAGGATACAAGACCATGTCAAAAGTAGTTCGTATCCTGAAGGAGTTCCTAGTCAGTAGGTAGAGAAAACACAAATACATCAATTATATTAAAAGATATAACAGTGTATATGATCTAAGTTACCTTTGGTGACCCTTATAGATAGAAGCTGCCTCATCTACCTACTCTGGTAAAAGCCAAGAATGACAGAGACATTTTCCTGTAGGTTCTTTTGTAATTTTTCTTCTTGAGTGCTCTCTCTTTAGCACTCCAAGACTTTTACCATGTAGAGTTCTCAAGTGTCTGCTGCCACTGTATGATTCCATGCTGGTGCCAAGCATGTGCATGATTCTTTAAGCTTTGTGCTTTGTGCCTTGGTATTCACAAATAGCTTCCTTTATGTTCTTAGACAATATGGTTTCCTATCCAAGGTCTTGTCTCTACTGGTCACATTTACACATATTTATATATCTTTGTTGGAGCAGCAACCATTATTGCACAAGGCTTTGGCATCTTGAACAAAACTTTTCTCAATGCAATTTCTGAAATATTCTGGCACCTTTCAAAGATTTCATACTGCATTATTATCTCTGTTGGGATCATGACCCAAAATAAACTTGATAATTACAAGGAATGTCCTATCCTTAAAATATGAACAGGAGTTTTCATTTTTGAGGTTTTTTTCTTGGTTTACCCATGGGCGAAATAAAAGCAAATAAATATTAATTGAAATTAAATACTGAGTATTTTTTTTCTAGCCAATCAGGCTTTTTAGATTATTTAAAATCAAGCCCTTGAGATTATTTATAAATTCGATGATTAGTAGGTATTTACAAAAGATTTACAAATGGGAAGCTCTGGAAGAGTAAAAGGTCTTCACTTAAGATGGGAGTGGGCAAACTACAGCCCATGGGCCAAATCCAGCCCATTGCCTATTTTTGTAAATGAAGTTTTATTAAAACCCAGCCATGTCCATTCCTTTCTGTATTGTCTATGGCGGCTTTAGTGCTATAATTGAGTAGTTTTGACAGAGACCTTATGGCCTACAAAGCTGAAAATATTTACAAACAAGACCTTTACAGAAAAAGCTTGCCAACCCCTGATTTAATAGATTAACATTAATTTCATGTAGTAATTTATAGTTTTTATCCACACAGTTGATCAATGATACAATCCTATTCATTTCAAATTCTTCATTATTTTAAATTTATTGTGTAATAATTGGGTGCTTTTTAATGATTAGACCTTTGTAACTCTCAGATGTTTTAGTGCTTATATTACAGTCATGCATTGCTTAGCGATGGGGATCTTTTCCGAGAAACAAATCATTAGGTGATTTCATCATTGTGCAAAACATCATAGAGTGTACTTACACAAACCTAGATGGCACAGCTGACTCCACACCTACGTGCAGTGAGTTAGCTACACTCCCAGCAAAATCGGCTCCCTTTGGCAGGGGTTGTTGCAAGGGATATGGAAATATAGAAAATAGAGAATATAGAAATAAAAGAAGACACAGAGACAAAAGTATACTTTTAAAGATGGAGGAGTCAGAGGGTCCTCCAGCATTCCTGTGAGCTGTGAGTCCACAAGTGAAGTCCCGCATCAGTATTTATTGGTGCAGACGATCAGTCGCCAGTGGTAACAGATTTACATAATAACAGGTAGTTCTTTTAGGTTTAAAGTCTCCCCAAAAGCTTCTAGAGATCCCTTAATTAACTCTATCTACGTGAGCAAATGGTTACAAAATCTTTCTAAGATAAACTTCTAAGTCCTAAGATAAAATTATCACTTAGCAGAAAAGCTAAACAGAAATATAGAAGTTCTATATTTCTTTATCTAGTTTTTTGTTGATTGAGACAAGTAGTCAGGAGTGAAGCAGGAACTGTCCCTTAGGCCAACTGTTTCTAGCCGCAGGTGTCTGTCGGGCAGGCATTCTTTGATCAGTTCTCAACCTGTGACCACATGCCAAGCCTTGTCCTACAGAGGAATCAGAAACAAGCAGCCTTCAAGTCTGAGACAGCATTGCCATGCAAATCGCTACTGACTGGTGAGATGCCCTCCTGAGGCGAGGCAGCTTTTGATATGTGAACTAACAGGTTCACATGTTCCTTCAAGGCAAAGCCCTGCAAAACTCCTGAAATCTTTTATGTCTCTATGGGCCAACACCTATGCTATATGGGATAGCCTGTTGTTCCTAGGCTGCAACCTGTACAGCATGTGACTGTGTGGAATATTGTGGGCAATTGGAACACAATGGTAAGATTTGTGTATCTAAACCTATCTAAACATAGAAAAGGTACAATAAAAATACTGTATAAAAGAAAAAATAGTACACCTATAGACTGTACATGTGACCAAATACTTTTTCAAAGTGGGATAAGTTCCCTTGGTGGCACTAAACAAGAAAGAAAAGTTATAATATTTTTATGAGTTATTTAAACAACCCAGGCCACCATGCAGTCTATAGGTACATAAATTATGCATTAAATGGGTTGACTTTAATAATAAGTCAGTCTCTGATATGGGTTGATTATTAGTTTAATTATTACTATCTGGTTTGATGACTGAGAAGTTAGCAATATTTATCTGTAAAGACTGTACTTATTTACAGATTTATAGTTCTTTGTAATCTGATCTTCCTCCTTCTCTTACTCTTCCTATCTTAGATCCCACCCAATGCACAGAAATTCAAAACGTATATGGATGTCTTTTCTTATGGATACCTGGCATTACATGACATGTCTGGTGGAAATAAAAGTAGAAGAACACACCCACAACAGAGTTTTATATTACCCACTCTTAAGATGCTTTGGCTGCAAATTATGGAAACTCAACCAAAAGTGGCTTAAATAATAAATTTACTATCTTACTTTACAACAAGCTCAGAGGCAGGCTGGTTCAGGGCTCATTAATTCAGTAGCTTTCCATCTTTTCTCTCTGCCATCATCAATGGGACACCTTGTTCTTTGGCTACCCTCATTGTCACAAAATGGCTACAGCAGCCCTGGCATCACTGCTTCTACTGCAGCATCAAAAGACAGAGAAGAGCAGTGACTCTTTAGCAAGTGTCTTTGAGAACAGAGAAGCCTTTTTACTGCTGCCTCTGGTAGACTTTCCTTGCTTCTCATGCACTAGAATTGCAACACCTGCAAGTTCCCCAAATCAATACTGGCAAGTAGAAAAAAATCACCAAAATTGGCTTGAAGTAAGATTCCTTTCCTGAGGTTGAGGTGACGACTTACCCCAAGATGTATGACTGCTGACTGCATGGAGGGTGAGCACCCGAAAAAACAAGGCAGGGAAGAATTGGAGAGGAGCAGGCTAGAGATTGATCTGGATTAGAAACCACTGGTATACATATTAGCAATGTCGTCATCTGCCATTGCAGACAACTGATAAGGAGGAAACTATTTTTGTATTTACTTTCTTTGGTGTCTAGCACAGTGCCTTACATATACCTACTGCTCAATAAATATTTGAGAAATTGAATGGGATACATTAAAATTAAACCATAGCACATTTATTTATATAATGTTTCTATATCATATAGAATTCTTTCAAATGGCTCAAAGACCAATCAAAAACAATGAATGGAAAAGGAAAGGATGAGAAATCTAATAGTTTCCATTTAATTGAATCATCTATCTATTCAGCTACTTAATCAGAGAGAGCTGTTTCCATGGGAGCGACTGGCAGAAATTTTCAGGAGTTCCCAAGACTTAAAGTCTATAATTCAAGGAGATTTGATTCCATTCTTGTTCATTATAAAACAATATCTATCAAAGGAAAGTAGGTGGAATTAGCCCCTTACATAGGTCAAAAATCACACCATATGTCAACACCATTGTCTAACTCTACCTTTTCAACTTGAACTACAAGCTTTAGCTCTAAAACAAGTAACGATAAAACTCCCGTAATTTGGGGTTTAATTTTCTCGAGTTAACAATCCAGGGCATTAATTTGGGATAAGCGATTTTATCTTTTTGTTCTCCTATCTATTTGCTTTCCTTTGCACTCCAGGAATGAAATGTAGCTTAAGGAAATGGTTTGCCAAAAGCCATTTTTCCTGCCCTGATATTTGGAAACTTCTGTCTCTGCAAATACAGTATCTACCTAGACTAACTTAAAGGTATTGTTTTCCATTTAAGGACTAGACAATGAGAGATGAAAATTCAGGACCCTAGAGGCACAGACTAGCTCCTATCTTATGAAAAGACTGCAGCAGGACCACCCCTTTGAAACATGTGCTTATAGCTTTTTAAAAAAATCATAGAACTTGACTGTGGAAAAAGTGACAGCGAGTAAAAGATCCTTCTAGGGCATAATTTGATCATGACCAGTTGTTACAGCAAGCAGTGATTACAAAGAACGCCTAGTTAAGGAAAAACCGTAGTTGAGCTTTTAAACCCATGGCATCTAAACCATGAGATCAGCTTCCCTACCTCATGTTTTGACAGAACAAGGAGACATGCTCAACAAATCAAATATCTTAATGACTTGCTATAATAGAAAAACACTTGCTTTGAGGTTCAAGGATCCACAAAGGTTTTTTTTTCCCCTCTTGAAAATGATATAGAAAGATTTTAGAACTAATTACCCTGCCAGAATAATTTACACTAAACAGAAAAGATTTCTTAGTGTTTAATTTAACTGGAAACATAGTGACCTCCAAGAGCTGACTCTTTTTACAGCAGTGAGAGACTCACAGAATGTTCTTATTTTCTGACCACAGCTTTGATAATTTCACCACCACTTCAACATGTAAACTGTAGGGATTAGTATATTTCACAAGTACTTTGGGGAGCCTCAGCTGTAAGGAGAGGCATCTCTATTGCTTAAGAATATCATAAAACACTTCCTTCCCCCGGGAAATGTAGACACTTTGGAAACAGATTTTGGAAATCCTCACCCACAAGGTACTAGCAGGATAAAGAAACAGTGTTTAATTCATTAGTATTTATACCAAGAAAAATGACCCAATCACCCTGTTCCTACCTGCCTTCTATTTTCAATTAAGGTTAATAGAATAACTATTACATGTAAGGTGATAAATAAATGAAAACTTTGATGACCTATGAATCTGGTTAAATAACCAACAATCTACAGTATGAAAGATTTCTTAATGAACACACACACACACATACACACACACACACACACACACACACATTTATATATATAGAAACCCAAAGGTGACTAAATTAGGTGGGGCCAGCTTGGGCTTGAATACATTGTTTTCTACTTTTTCCATGTATGTTGTTTTCTTCCAGAATTCTTATTTGCCCATTCTTGAACCTTGGTTCCCACTTAAGAAGCTATCAGTCTACTCCTGAATCTGCAATTTTCTCATATTTTTTCACCAATAGAATACTTCCTTGATAAAGGATGAAGGGTTCCTGACATTAAGAGCGTTAGGAAAGTCAGGAAGAAAGTATTTCCTAAACTAAGCAGTCACCATGTGATTTATTGGGGAAAACTGCCAAAATTCAAAGACCCCAGAGAAAGGTAACTTTATCCTTTAAGATTGAACTCAAACATGACCCTTTGAAAGCAGAGTTGGGAACAGCCTTCTCTCTCCTGTCCTAGCACCTAGTAAATGTCTTCACTGAAGCATTTCTTCATTTTGCTTTAATTAAGCCCCCATATCTATTTCTAGCACTGAACTATGAATTCTTCAAAAGCAGGGATAGTGTTCATTAATCTGAGTTCAGAGCACCTAGCTCAGAGTCTCACCTACATTTTGTGCTTAATCCATGTTGGATGAATAGATGGATTGATAAATGGGTGGGTGAATGGATGGATAGATCAACGTATGGAAGATAAGCCCACTTTCTAAGGGGAAGATGACATTTAAACAGATAAATGTTATATTGTAAACAATATTCCAAAACCAAGAAGATTCATCATGGTTTATGGTACAACATCCCTGGACAGAGAATACTTGCTTAAGAATGGAGAAGAGATCCCTGCTTTGGCTTCCCTTTTAAATCTCTGAGATTCATCCCAGGATAACTCTTAGACCAGAGGATTGCATTGGTCTTACTGGTTTCCCTTTCCTGGGATAGCTACTTCTCTTTTTCTGTCAAAGCTGCTCTCTCTTCCAGTTGTGGGAGATGGACTTTGAATATGGAGTGGGGACTTTGAATATGGAGTGGGCAACTCAAATAGAAGGGACAATTGTGAATTCATTCGACTGGGGGTGGCAATGGCAGGAACTGGATCTTATGTCCAGCCCGAGTTGTCCTTGGACATGATTTTGACTGGGGTTTTGGTTGCCCAGCTCCCATCAGTCCGGACCTGTTTTCCAATGTGAACTTACTGAACCAGTTTAACTTCTATTGATGAGAGTAATCACTGCAAAGCACCAGACATGGAGTACAGGGCACAGTGAATGGCTCCCAAGTGCCAGGGGCCATTAATATTATTATTACTTCTTTAAGAAACCCCCTGTTCCAAACTAGAAATAAAATATCTGGTTTAGTCTTTTTATTGACTTATTTTTGGGAGGTCTATGGCTTGAAAGCCCTCAAAAGGAGAAGTATATAAGATGAAGGAATGAATTTTAGTTTTAGTAAAAGATAAAACATAGTATTAGTAAATATTTTTACAGGATATCTACAGATTGTATAACTCACCTAATTCATATTCATATATACATATATAAATATATGTTATATTTTGTTTTAAAAACTATATTTTGGTTTATCAGAATAGGCATGGGAGCTTAAAAAATAAGCATATCTCTATACTAATCACTGTTCTTGGATGGAAATGAAAAATACCAAGTCTGGATAACTTAAGCAGAAGAAGGGTTTAGAGAATCTAAGATCTAGGAAGAATCTTAAGACAATCTAATCAGGCACCTATGAAAACATCGCCAGGGCCATAAAAACAAATCCAGTCTAGCCTCTTAGCTGTCCACTCCCTTTTCAGCAAACATGCCCACCAGAAGGGCAGACATAATGGATGTTTTATGTCGGCTTAGGCATATGTTTTCTTTCAGATCAGGAAGATGCAAATAGGAGATTATTTCACTAGTTTCAGCCTGCCTTGTGAGTCACCTCCCTTCTTGTCATAAAGTCGAACTCCCAATTCTGTGAAGCACTTCAGTAAGCATTGCAGGCCTCCATTTTCTCACGTGCTTGACAAATGAGTTTCCAACCTTTGCTCGAATACATCTGGTTCCCGGGAGAAAGGCTTTTTTAAAAAAATTTTTATTTTGGATTAATTTTAGATTTACAGAAAAGTTGCAAAGATAGTACAGAGTTCTCTTGTGTCCCTCACCCAGTTGGCCCTAATGATAAGATATTATATTAACCTTGGTACACTTATCACAGCTAAGAAACCAACACCGGTGCATTACTATCAACGAAACTATAGACTTTATGCAGATTTCACCAGTTTCCCCAATAATGTCCTTTTCTGGTTCCAGGACTCCATCCATGATACCACATTGCATTTAGCTGAGCATCTTTTCTTTTTGTTTTTCTTTTTTTCAAATAACAAACATTTCTCCTCTCACACAGCTTCTGCAAATAGCTTAGCTTGATTGTTCTGATTCAGAGCTCTTGTGAGGTTGCAATCAAGCACAGATGGGGCTGTAATCATTTGAGGATTTGACCAGGGCTGGAAGGTCTGTTTCCAGGCTCCTTCATGTGGCTAGTGGCTGGAGACTTCAGTTCCTCAATGCTTAGCCCTTTGCATAGGGTTGCTTATGACCTGGCTTCTCCCAGAGTGAGGCATTCAAGGCATAGAGTATAACCAAGATGGAAGCCACAGTGAATGGTGTTTCGTTTTGTTTTGTTTTTTAAGCATCTCATTCCATTGGTAAATAGTTCCACTTGCTGGCAAAGCTGTCTTCCTATAATATCTTCCTGAATCCTTGCCCTGGCCCATGGAGGGCTAGCCATTAAGTCTCTTCATCCACCATGTTTAGTCCTCCAAATAAAAGGAAAGAACTACAGTGTCTCCTGAGTCTTCCTTGAATGCTGAACAGCATCCATTCATACAACTGTTCACCATCAGATGCTGTTTCACAGCTGATCTTTCCCCCCAAAGGAGAAAAAAACACTTCATACAAAGAAATAGAAGGTTATTTACTCAAGGAACTCCTTTATTCCCTAACCTGTAGTCTTAAGAATTTGGTAGAAACATAACTATAGGCAGACTCCTATTTATAAATTGAAGATAAGGGCTATTGGGCCAAAAATTCAACCTGATATATAAAGGCTCAATAATTTGTAAACATTGTTATATTGTTTGGTTTACAAAAGAAACTGGGGTTGGGTAAAAATTGAGCATTGGGACAAGTGGGAAAATGTGAATGTGTTGTTCACATTTACGTGGTTTGGGCTCATAGCTGCTCTGTAGGTAGAGTTATGCATGGATGTTCTCAACCAGAGTGATTTTGGCCCCTGGGGGACATTTGGTGATGTCCAGAGATATTATTGGTTGTCACAACCGGGGTGAGGGGGCTCTGACATCTAGTAGATTCAGGCCAGGGGTGCTGTTAAATATCCTACAAAGCACAGAACAGTTCCTCACAGCCAAGAATTATCTGGCCCTAAATGTCACTAGTGCCCAGGCTGAGAAACCCTGGCATAGATTACATGCAGTTTCTAAAGGGCACTTCCCATTCTGCTACCCAAGTATCTCTTTTTATATCATTTTTCCTCACTTTTTCACTGAGCTTCCTTCATTGCCTATGAATTCCTTTGGTTTGCTTTCTCTGAGAGTCTATTTTTCTGGTCCAAGTAAATAGTGAGGCAGCTGTGGCTGGGGAAACAGGGGGGATGGTGCCAAAAAGCATTCCTTCAAACTTTTCTCAGCAGGATTTTTTTTTTTGAAAATTTGAGCAAGCTAGAACCTTCCTTTTAGATTTGGGTGGGGTCACAATCTCCAAGGCCTTCCAGGTAATATAAATGGGTCCAGTGGCCCAGGAGTAGGTGCCTAGGCTTCCCTGGGGCACCTGTGAGGAATGTGGGACCCAGTGCTGCCACCTCTTCTGCCTTTCTCAAGAGGCTGGAAATCTAGATATGTATGTGAACTTGCCAAGATTTTGCATTAGGGCTTAACTTTTTATAAATCATCGTGTGGGCTAAACACCACTCAAATAGTGGTGGGCTGGATATGGCTGTCTTGCACCCACCAGGCTTGTTCTTTGACTGTGTTTGTAACAGCACCAGAGGAGGGAGGGCTTTGTCCCCAGCAGACATTTAGTAATTCTTTTTTTTGTCTTCATTTCATATCCCAGTGCGTGTGATTTCTTCTTCTTTCCAGTGATGTAATCTTTATTGAGCTCTGCAAATGAAGGGATTTAAAAGGGCTCAAATGTTGATGCCACGTCCAACATCCAGGTGTACCTGTGAACTCAGTCTGTCCACACCCATTCCCCATGACTACCTCACTAACAAAGAAGCCTTGGTGCCTTCTTGCCCATCACCCAGGCTTCTGGGAGGGCAGAGTCTAACTGAACCTCACAAATGGATGTCCATTATTGTATAAATACCTCCCAGATAGGAGAGTCCTGAAACATCTCTCACGCTGCAGAGGCAAAGTGACCTTAAAGAAAGGACTTCTGGCTTCTTGTCACAGGCATCTGGATTCTGCTCTCAGCCACACCTCTCAAGACAGAGCTGTGCTGACTGGAAAGAGCTGGAATTTGGCTTTGAATCCCAGTCCCACCACCTGCCAGTTCTGTGATTTTTGAGAGAATTTGCTTTAATTCTCTATTTTCAGTTCTTTCAACTGTGAAATGAATAAATCAAAAGGCTACCTCAGTGGATTGTGTGTTGATGTGTATTACATAATATGATTTAAATGTAATACTTAATATCATATAAAAATGGCTTACACCAGTCCCAGTACAAATTTAGAGCTTAAAAATTATTAGTTTCTTGTTGCCCTCCCTTTCTAACTCTGCATTGCCTTGGGCATGGCAGTCCATATATCTGGCTGTCACTGTCACATCCCTCAAATAGGCACCACATTTCCTTCACTACAGCATAGATAGAGGCTAAGAGCACCAGCTTTCACATTGGATAGTCCTGTGTGCAAGTTCTGTTATCTACCACATCCCAATTTCTGCCCATAGATGAGTTACTTAAACCTCTCCTAACCTCAGTCTCCTTATCTGTAAAATGGGAAGAATAATAGCATGGGCTTCATAGAGCTGCTATGGAGATGTAATAAGGTTGCACATACTAAGCATTTAGTTTATAGTACTTGCTCAATAAACACTAACTATTCATTACTACTATGTGCCTATGTCACAAGAAAGTTGTGATGGTCAGATGAAATCCTAAGTATTCAGATATTTAGAAAAGTTAAGCACTCAAGAACTTTCTTCTGCAGGACTTTCTTGCTGAGTTTTTAGCCCCATTCGGTGAATGTAACTTTTATGTTGGTGCCGTTCTGTAAAAATAATGAAATCTTTTGTTGTTATTATTTTTATTTGGGAATAACATACATATAGCAATGTACATAAATATGCATTGCACAAAAATAGCTTGATGGATTTTTAATATGTATATATCATGTAACTATCAATCAGATCAAGATATAGAACATTCTCAGCACCCAGAAGTCTCCTTCATGCTCCCTTTCAGATAATATTTAGTCCCCAAAGGTAACCCTTACTTTTCCTTCTGTGACCAAAATAAATCTTTCCTTGGACAATATTTTTATTATTATCTCTAGAATTAAATAATTAAAAATTTAAAAATACTGCTTTATAAGCCTCATTCTCTGATTATGATCACCTTAAGATTAGGAGATGTGTACTCCATTGTTCCTGGGTTTTCTCAGAACCCAAAATCTCCATCTGGCTTCCCGGTCTTGGACGTGCCACCAAGTTGTCAAGTCATGCCCTGCCCTATGCTATTCACTTGGAGGAAGACAAAAGCCTGGGAGGTGTGGTTCTGCCCTCAGAGAGCTTCTAGTCTAGCTAGAGAAACAAACAAAACCTTACAATGGAAAACCACTCCCAACAGCAAATGAGTCCATGAAAAGCATGTCTTCTTAGAGGAGCAATCTCCTGTTTTCTTGTTCTTAACCCTCCCGAAGACCCTGTTTGGTATTGGTCTTTCCCAAGAGGATGCCCAGATTAACCAGACCCCACACTAATGGGTCCTTTGCTTTGGGGTGACTAGGATGTGGAAGGCTTGCTGCCTCACCATCTGCTGATGTGTTTTGTGTCTGTGAGGTCTCCCACATAGGACATAGTCTCCTCTGGGCACATTAATGAGGACTTCCACCGTGCCCAGTGAAAGGAAGATGCTTGGAGGCCAATCTGTATGTGCTTGTTTTAAGATGTCTTTGGTCAGGACATGTTACCCAAGTTCTTCCTACAGGTTACTGTTGTCTGTAAGACAGTGCACACACAGGGAGCAGTTAGCAAGCACGCATGTGCTCGTCACCATTTACACCGCAAAAACATTTCTGTGTAGTACTGATAGTTGGCCACTTGCATTTCTTTAAAAAAACACAGTGGCATTTATCACACTTATTGCCATCCAAGAAACTGGTTGGACATAAACTTTTCTGTATGGTTGCAAGTGCATAAGCCACTTGAGCAGATTTTTTGTGTTCTATGGGGAAAAAAAGATGAGACATTTTATTCTTCAAAAATTGGAAACTCCCAAGCAAACCACCAGTTGATTGCAAGAAAGAGAGATCGAGTGAGCAGCTTTCATTGTGCAGCTCTGGTCATTTTCCTGAGGATTTTTAAAAGAGCAAATGGCATGCTAAAACAATGCATCATTTTTTCACATTATTGCACATCATCCATCATTTTGTATAGTTGCCTATTAATAACATTTTCCTCTATCTAATTAAGTGAAAAGATAATATTTGTTCTAAGTAGTTAAGCATTTTTTAAATTATAGGGCAACATTCACAAATATCACACTTTGCCTATAAGGAGACTTCAAGATATTGTTTTGAGTTTTGGAGTTTAAAGTTCATATTATCCTTGTAGTACTGTGTAACCTCTCATACTGGTGGGAATATAAATGAACAAAACTGCTTTGAAAAGTTTGATGTTACCTAATAAAGCCTAAGATTGTATACATGCCAACCAAGCAATGCAGCTTTTACATATATACTCTGGAGCGATGGTTCTCAGACTTCAGTGAGCACCAGAATCCCCTGGAGGGTGTGTTCAAACACACATTGCCAGGTGCCACTCCAGAGTTCCAGAGTCAGTGGGTCTGGCATGGGACTATAGAGAATTTGCATGTCTAACAGGTTCCCAGGCTATACTGATGCTACGGTCCCCTTAGGGGGACTCTTATACATGCATGCAGTAAGGACACAAGAAGAAAATTTTTCAAAAACTTTATTTCTAATAACCCCAAGGTAAACAACTCAAATTTTCATCAACAGTTAAATGGGAAAGTTAACTGTGGTATATTCATACAAAAAAAGGAAAACATTATATAGCAGGCAAAAGAAATGATCCACGGCTCCCTGCCTCAACAGGATGAATCTCAGGAAGTATTGGTGAATGAAATAAGCGAGGCAAGAAAGAGTATCCACAGTGTGATTCCATTTATATACATCCCAAAGCAGGAAAAACAAAACCATATTTTTATAAATGCATTCATAGAGGGTAAAACTATAAAGAAAAGTTGATAATTGATTATTGCAAAAGTCAGAACAGTAATTACCTGGGCTGAGGAGGAGGGAGGCATGCAGGTGGTTGTTTGGGTACTAGCAATAGTCTACAACCTAACTTGGCTGTTGGATATGTTGGACTTGGACTTCTAATTATTATTTAAATTGTACATTTGTATTTATACACATCTACATATGATACATCCCATAATTTAAAAAAAATTAAGAATCATTCTATCTTAAAGGAAAATGTCCCCTATCCTGTATGTATTCTGGCTCTTTGACAACTTGTTTGAATTTTAGGATGTGCCTACTACTTAGGCACAAAATAAATAAATCTTTTAAGCTTTAATATATGGTTTAATTATTCTGTGGATGAACTATTTAAATGAAGGAATTAGAGGATTTTTAAAAAATAAAAATTTGTTACTATCAAATGCATTTGGTGATATGAACAGCAATGAACCAAGTGTTACAAAGTAAAATACCTGTCAGTCCTATTTGGAGAACAGATTAAAATTGTGTGCAATTAGCATGTTTATCGTCTGTGCATATATAATATGTCGTGGTAGGCCCTGTAGTTAGATCCTCTTTTAGACATTGAAAACATGGACATATATGTGATGGAAGAGATTGATGACTCTTTGCTACATTACAAGTTATTTACATAATTTTCCCCTATACAAATTACATGACTATAAGGGTGAAGACCTTTATAAACTATTTTCATTTTGTGGGAGGAGAATCTTTTTTTTTTTTTTTTTTTTGAAACAGCGTCTTGCTCTGTTGCCCGGACTAGAGTGCAGTGGTGTCATCACAGCTCACTGCAACTTCAAACTCCTGGGCTCAAGTGATCCTCCTGCCTCAGCCTCCAGAGTAACTGGGACTACAGGCACGTGACACCAGGCCTGGCTAATTTTTCTACTTTTTGTAGAGACATGGTCTCACTCTTGCTCAGGTTTGTCTCGAACTCCCGGCCTCAAGTGATCCTCCTGCCTCAGCCTCAAAGTGCTGGGATTATAGATGTGAGCCACTGCACCTAGCCTAAGAGAGTCATTTTTTTTAAATCTTTGAAAAGGAGGAGGGATCGAGTATGCCTGTTGATCATATTGTGATGTTCTTTTGCCTCCAAAAATTTGGAGAAGAGGGGTTAGGAACATCTGCAACTTCGTGAGGATCCCAGGAATGCTCATTTCTGTTTCAGAATGCTTATTCTGTCTTTTCCTGATACTGTAGTCTTGCTTTTAAATTTTCTTGGCCTGAATCTCTTTCTTTACTACATATTTAGTAAAATTGTATGAAAGAATTGTATGAAAAACAATTCTTAATCCTCTCATTCACCATACATTTCCTCGTGACATGGGCTGTGTGTTGCCTATTTGATCACAGTGTAGATTCTGGATTTGCACCTCCCACATGTTAGGTTGACAGCTGCATAATCTTGAAACGCATTCTGGCAATGATGAATGCCAATATTTTATGATGACATCTCAGGAATTCAATTGCAGCTGCCCACTGATATCAGTGGTATCTTTATTATTTGGTGAGTTAAACAGACATATTAAGTACATTTGTTGCAAATACCACATGCTGAAAGAATATATTCCTTACTTATTATAGTGAAAAATTAGAAACAACCCAAATGTCCATCAATGGGGGAATGGTTAATTAAATTACGGTACAGCCATACCATGGAATACTATGCAAGCCCCATCAATGAAAGTAGCCTGACATAGGCCAGGCTCCCTATTAGGTACTTTATATTCATCCTTTTATTTATTTCTCACAACAACCCCATGAACTTCCCATTTTATAGATGAGGACACTAAGACGTGTCTCCAAAACCACATAGTAAGTGGTGCAGCAATAGTTAAACTTGAGTTCTATGAACCCCCAAATCCATTTCCTTATCCAGTTATACTCTGCGAGCTCATAATGTCAAAAGTGTATGTACCATTAACTCCTCTCATGGAGATTTGGTTCAAGATGGACATTGAGTTGCATAATCATGGAGAATAGGAAGAGACTTATGTAATAGTAAAAGCAAACATATCTAAATGTCAAAGTCAGATTACTTCCAAAGGAGGAAAGTTTCCTATACTTTCCATGACTGAAAGAAAATTTAAGAGCATGCACAAAGATTCTGATTATATGTGGTATCCAAGTCAGAGATTTTTATGTATTCTCAGAGCTGGTACTCTGTCAATTATCAGTGAAGTAAGAGAAAAGCTATACTTCTGCTAAAATGTAATTATTAATAATGTAAAATATCACTTGTATGTTTGTTTTTATAAATTCTTATTCTTTTAATATTTACAGATGGACAGAAGAGAAAGAAATCTTTGAGAAAGAAACTGGATTCACTAGGAAAGGAGAAAAACAAAGACAGAGGTAAAGGATTAAGTAACTAAAGCAAATACATCTTTCATGGTGCATAATGGTTGAATTTGGTGGGGTTTTTGAATTGCATAGATATACATGGTTCAACTCTATTATGTAAACTGAATTTCTACAATGGAATGTCATTAAGGGCTGTTTTGGTATACTCTTCTGTATTTGAGTAGCCCTGTACTGAATTGATGAATTCAGCTGGTTTGAGCAGAGTGTGACCTTGGCCAAGTTTATGGTTCCAGTTATGATTCTGGCCAATCAGTTATGCATAAATAGGACCTGGGTCGTGTAGCCATGGACAGCATCTCTAACGCTAACCAGCTGTCTGGCAAATCCAGACAGGCAGGGCTAGTTGAATGAGAAAGAGTTTGGATTTGCTTACCATGACTACTGGAAAGAAACAGTTTCAACCTCCTGGGTTACTGAAGATGGGCCATTCTCAGCATTTTTATGTTAGATCATAGCATGCTTATTATTCAGCCACATGTTTGGGGAATCATTGACTCTTACACTGTTTTGTGTCCCCTTCTATGTCTATTTAGAGAACTGACACTTTAGCCACTCTGAGGTATTTGTGGTCATTTTTAACTAATATTCTCTGAGACCATTGACACAGTCCAATTTCTTGTGGCTTGTTTTTATAGTCTTTTATGAAATGATTGCTGAATGGTGTGGTCATATGAGTTTATTTTCACTTTATGTGACATAGTGAATGAGTGTTGAATGAAGACAGCCATATGTCTTGCCTTGGAGTTCTTTTATATAATGATTGAATGTCTGCTTGAAAGGTAATGGAAGGCAATGAGACCAAGGGTATTAAAAATAATTGCATTGTGATCAGTATTGGACAAGACCTATTCCACACCACTGATCTCAGTCTTTGCACGCAGAACTTGAACTGTGCCTAAAGGGTCATGACATTTGGTTCTTTGGACTAAAGGAGATAAGGAATTCTAAAGAATGGAAAACCATTGTTTTGCTTCCCTTACAGCAGGGTTTCTCAACCTTGGTACTATCGGTATTTTAGACTGGATAATTCTTTGTGGTGGGAGCTGCCCTATACATTGTGGAATGTTTAGCAGCATCCCTAGCCTCTACTCACTAGATGTCAGTGGCACCACCTTCAACCAAAATACATTCAGACATTTCAAAGGTTTACCTTAAATTGGAGAAAAGGAAGCGAAAGTGTCAGTGATCCCTACCTCTGACTGCACAACAGAATCACTTGTGGAACATTTAAAAATTCCAGGCCGGGCGCGGTGGCTCACGCCTGTAATCCTAGCACTCTGAGAGGCTGAGGCGGGTGGATCGTTTGAGCTCAGGAGTTCGAGACCAGCCTGAGTAAGAGTGAGACCCCGTCTCTGCTAAAAAATAGAAAGAAATTATATGGACAACTAAAAAATATATATATACAGAAAAAATTAGCCAGGCATGGTGGTGCTTGCCTGTAGTCCCCAGCTACTCGGGAGGCTGAGGCAGTAGGATCGCTTGAGCCCAGGAGTTTGAGGTTGCTGTGAGCTAGGCTGATGCCATGGCACTCTAGCCCAGGCAACAGAGCAAGACTCTGTCTCAAAAAAAAAAAAAAATCCAAGACCCCCACCCAAGGGAGTCTGAGTCCATTGGTCTGCAAGGGTACCTTGAGCATGGGCATTTTTATGAGCTTCTAATGTGCAACTTCTAGGATGAGAACTCTGGTCCATATTAACCAGATACCCACCAGGGCATGTCCTATCACAGTGGAATCTGTTGCTGGAATAAGGAAGGCAAAGAGTTGTCCAGCAACCTATCATTGTCTAATAAATTGTATTATATTTAATTGGTTATGTTCTTGCCCTTATTTTTCTAATGACCTAAATATTAGTAGCCAACATTGCTTTCGTAAACTAGAATTTTTGCTCATTCCATTCCTGCAGTTGAGCATTGTTACCTCTCTTGATTAGAACAATTCTCCATGTGTATAGAGTATATTAAAGGGATCACTCAGGTTGATATAAGTAATGTATTGTCTTTTAAAGTTGTTTTTTCCTAGGATGATTATATCGATATTAGGATTTAAATACTTATAATGTAGGCGTCGGGTGATTTTTCAGAAAGCGTCCATTTGAGCTAGACTAAGCAGAATGAGCATCTTTGCAGGAGATAGATGTTTGCATTACCTCAACAGAAAAAGATGTATGTGTGCTTGCTTATATTATGTACAAAATAGCAGAAGAAAGAATGCACGTGAATAGGGAAGGAAGGGCCAATACACACTGATCCATTATATATTTTTCAGACCAAATCATATTTACATAAGCTCAGTGAAAACTGCAGTGTTCTATACTGCCTCACAGGGAGCTAAGTGGGGAAAGGAAGGCAGGTTCTGGTGGTTCCAAATAAAAGACACGTTGCCCTTCCAACTAAGGGGAGAAATATCAGGCTTTGTGGCAAAAGAGGTTGGTTTTGTTAACAGTAGATTTGATGTTTTAAAACAAGGTATCCTAAGCTTAAGTGAAGACCAATTCTGGGGCATCTTTTCTGAACATAAATCCCTGTCCATGTCAACACTGGGAGTCATCACATGGATGTCCTGAGAACCAGGGCATGAGGGGGTGGGGTGCTGCTCTGGCACAGTTGTAATCAGTTCACTTTATTTCCTTCCAGATGAATATTAGCATTTGGGTTTGTAACAGCTGCACATGTGAAAAATGATCATCATTTGACTCCAAGAGTAAAAGAAGAAAAACAGGAAACTCTAGATGATCTCTTGGGTTAGGTCATCTAAAAATAAATAGGAGCAGCCTTTCAGAATTGAATTGCTCTCTCAATGAAGAGTGAATCATAAATGTTTGATATGTCACCATATTAATTGATTTCATCAGAATGAATCAAGTCCTGTATGTTATTTAATTGCTTTGATATGCCTTGATATAATATGTAGCATATCATGTGACATTCCTGTGTCCCTCCTGTCACTGAAGTAATGCCCGTATGACTTTTGATTTCCACATGGAAACTAATTCAAGATTGACACTGGTTTGGAAAATATATTTTCATGCAGAATAGTTCCAAGTCCTTAATTTCTCTTAGTTAAATTTCTTGGCAACCAGAAGCATTTTTAAAACTTTCAGAACTTCAGAAAATTTCCTTCTTGTGTCAAAAAGAAATTAGTTTGGCGGGGGGGCAATAACAAAAATAACTACTTTGATCCAAGTGCATGAAGAATAGGTTTTACTGTGACATAACTCTGGGAGCTAGATCTCTCCCCCCAGGACATTTTCAGATCATGTCATATATTTAGCAATATAAAACGGGGGATAGTTCAGTTCTTACACCTTTGTTTATGTTGAAATCATATTGTGCCATGTTTTATTGCTCCTCACTGTCTAAGTATGTCACTCATTGTGAGCGGTGAAGTAACATGATATAGGAATAGCTGATACAACTTTTACTTTTGCCCCATATTAAATAGCAGCAGAAAAATCGAGTTATCAGTTATCATTATGTAGAAATTCACAAAGAACATATATTGAATGCTATCACTGAGTGCTAGTACTAGAGAAGAGAAAACCAGGGGGAGTATGGTTTCAGGAAAAGGTAGGAAGGGAACAGCTTCTGCAGGACTGTGTGGGCCACAGCATGGTTTCTGGTCTACGTGCTAAGAAGAGCACTGACACACCATCAATGCACACTAAAGAGGGAATGATTTAATGGTGTCTTTAAACAGATTGCCGTGCTGCAGTGTAAGATGGGGGTGACAACAGAATGGAGGCAGGAAGGCCAGTTAGAAGGCTATTTGGGAGTACAGGGGAAAGATAATGGTACCTTGAACTAGGGTGGGAGTAATGGTGGAAGTGGAGAGAAGTGGATGGAAATGAGAGTTAACATGAGGAGAACAGGAATGGCAAGGATTAAATGATAGAGTGGAAATGAGATGTGAGAAAGAGTGAAGTATCAAGGATGATTCTTAGAATTCTGGTTCTCCCACATGAAGAACAGATAGACCATCAGAAATCTGAATAGGACCTGGTAGGGGAAGATGGGGAGTAAGAGATGCCTTTGGGATATCCAGGTGTAAAGGTGGAAGCAGTGGTTGGTGCTCAGAGGAGGGGTCTGAGCTGAAGGTAGTAACAACGTATCAAATTCCTAGGGATGGAAATTAGAGTTATGAGCATGGATGATACTGCTTATGGAGAGCAGCCAGAGTGAGGAGAGGGGTTAGGATTGAGCTCTGAGGACCTTCCACATTGAAAACCCAGGTAAAGGATGATAAGCCAGCAAAAGGAGCAACAATGTAGCCAGAGAAGTAAAGGGAAACCCAGCTAGTATATCCAGGATGCAAAAGACAGAGAGTGTTTTAGAGAGCAGCCATCAGGGTCGAAGGCTGCCAAGAGGGCAAATGAAGCAGAGCTGTCAAAAACACTGGATTTAATGACCCTGAAGTCAGCAATAACTTGGAGAAAACCGTTTTCTCCAGTAGAGGTGTCAGCTAGACTGGATGAGATGAGGACAGAGTGGCAGGTGAGAAAGGTATAGGCCAGAAAGGAAAGGTAACACTTCAGAGAATTTTAACTGTGCAGAGAAGAGAGGTGGTAAACCATTGAGGAGAAAGTAGGGTGGGTCAAGGGTTATTTACTTCTTAAAGAAGGAGCTGCTTGAATATATTTAGTATAAAATATCTAGTAGAAAAAGAAGAGGCTGAAGGTACAGACACAAGAAAATGTCATTTATAGCAGGGGTTGGCCCACCAGCTGTATTTGTAAATAAAGTTTTATTAGAACACAACCATGCCCGTTCATTTACTTGTCTGTGGCTGCTTGCCCACTAGGCCCGCAGAGTTGAGTAGCTACTACAGAGCCTGTGTGACCTGGAGAGAGGCACACTGAGCACCAGGGCACAGACTTGAAGGACATGCTCACTCTGCATGCCTGAGCAGGAGCACCTCATAATTTCGCATCCCAGGCATTCTAAGCCCCAGCTGTGCCCACAGAAGCTAAAATATTTACTATGTGGCCCTTTACAGCAAACAATTGCTGAGCCCTGATTTATTCTCTAAGAGCATTAGGATAATTATTTTGTGGTCTTGGTTGCAGTACACTGTTATTCATGGTTTAAAGTTATCAGTAGTTGAGGGGCAGGTGGGGGAGCCTGGGAACTGGGGTGAGGCTGGCAGCTGCAGTCACACCTCCACGGCACACAAAGATTGGGGCACAGGTACAGCAGGTGTGAAGAGTGGAAGCCTTTACACTTTCTGGTCGCTCTTCTACTGAAGCAGAGGCTGAATCATTTGCTGGTGGGGAGGAGGTGCTGAGATCTGAGGTTACAGGCGAATGGAGTGGGTGGAATTGGTTATTGAAAAGAGTAGCAGGGCTGAATCACCCAGAGGAACAAAACGGGGCTGCTGGTGAGTGTTAAGGGCCTGGCCAAGGTTGGTGAGCATGACACATAGTGGTGTCAGTCCCTCCCAGGCAAAGATGCACTCTGGCAGTCACCCAGATGCAGCCACTGAGGGGCAGACAGCGGGAGCATCTGGATTGGAGTGTTGGAGAACTCTAATTTGGAGGGAAGCAAAGATTGACGGGCAGAAGCTAACAGTGGAAAAACGTGGCAGAGTTGGTGCAGTGGAGGGACCTCGGTAATAGGATGAGCTGACAGAGAATGCCAGAAAGATGGGAGTTGTGGTCAGTGCAGAAGCCTGATTCCAGAGATGGGATGACTTCTGATGAGGAAAGGCCCAGGATGGGACCAAGAGATTGGGTGACAAAGATGGTATGCAGGAAAAGGTAAGGGGAGGAGGAGGAAGTCAAGGAGATGTGAGGATAGAGTCTGATGGGTCATTTAGGTGGACATCCATGTCACCTAGGATGATGGTAGACTAGGGGTCTGTCTGTGAGCCAAAGTCAATGACAAGAGAAGAGTACACGAGCAGAGGACGAGAGAAGCCTTGCAGTAGCAGATTTCTGCCACAAAGTGGGAGGGTGGAGGTCTGCAAGTAGCCGTAGGGAGCAAAAAGGATGAGCGACACTTCCTGACCTGAAGGTTCATGGAGAGGGAGAATAGACAGTCACCACTAATGAGGACGGCGGGGAAGCGTCTCCTTAGTGAACACATGCCATAGATGAGAACATGACACCCATCGTCCCTGGCCCCAGCACTGTGAGTCTAGGGTAATTTCCTTGTTTGAAAAACCCATTATCACCTTTGTTAGCTTCTGTCAACACCAAGAGTCTTGAGGCTCCTTTTTCCCCTAACAGAAGAACTTTGAACTCCAAGATGGGCATGTGTCCCTAACACTTCATTTACACATAAAGGTGGGCTTTGCTCTAAAGACTTGGGATGAGTCCTCAATTTCAAAATAGCCATATTTTTGAGAAGAAATAATAATCAGGAATCCTTCCTAGAATTTAGCATACATGAAATAGGCACGCAACACAGTTTAGAGCAAAGAGAGGTCTCCTTTCCAAAGCTTTTAAGAGTCCTCAGGGAAAGCAACACGAAGCTAAAGAGACTGCATCAGAGCTCTACCATTGAAAGAATAAACTCAACCAGAAAAGAAAACCTATTGGAGAGAAATAAAGATCTGTCATGGGTGGCTACATCTCTTGAATGGGAATAAAAATGATACAAAAATTGGGGGAGAATGACTTCATGTATTTTACTTGTTTAATTTGTATTCAATTATTCCAATTTACAAGTAGAGTGGCAGACTTTTAGATATTAAAAATGACAAGTTCCAAAGAAATCAATTTTTCTTCTTTTTGTTCCGGAGATGTAAGAATTACCTAAATGAGTCCGGTTGGCTTCCCTTATGTGGAAAAAATGGCTGGGAAAGGACTCGATAGTCCCCATCTTATAGTAAATGCCTGTTACAAGCGAGCCTCCCTGCGCAGACATGTGTCACTTGCTCCATTTATCAATGTTCTTTATACTCTTATTATCTCCCATCATTTGTTATTTCATGTAGCTGTCAGTCTTGTCAGATTTCCTCAACCTTTTTGAATTTGATTATTTCCACAGACAAGATGGCACTGATTTATATAATAAATCCTCAGGGTGCACAAGTGGTCTGGTACTATCCCTTTTGGTCCCTAATTTTGCTAGTAGTTCTATGGCCTTTTATCAGTAGTGAGTATTGTATCTCACTACACTGTCCACATTGAATCACTTGAAGGAGAAATGCCTAATTTTTTTATTACTATATGTCACCTAAGTTTGTTGATAGAGAGTGACCAGTATCATCTGAAAATCCCAAAATGCTGAAGTTTTGATTTTTTACTTCAAAACAAATTGCATATTTTGATGGAACCGGAGGTACAGGTTTTTCAAGCAGCACTTCTGCTTTTAATGTAGACTTGGCCATTAGCCCAGTGATGTTAAAAATGTTGCCACGGATCAAGGAGGAAAATCTTTTAAAGCCTCTTTCCACCTGATTTAATGTTAGCTTTTTTTCTTTCAAATAAGAAACAATCTTAGAATTATTTTCCCTTGATCATTCTGGCTTCATCCATAAGGCTTATGAAAATAATGAAGAGTCTAGACTCCAATTTGCTGCTGCTAGGAGACCTAATTTGGAGTCTAAAAGGAATAATGAATTTGATTAAATTATTAGTGCTTTTCAGCATGAATCTAGAATATTACCAATAAAATGCCTGGCCCTAAGGATCCAAGGTAATGTATATGAGTGGATTTACTACAGAGAACCAGAAAGCAACTATATATACATTTCCAAATAAAGCCATAGATTTATGCATTATGTCCCTTCATCTAAATTGTCCTCACTAGAGAATTGAACAAATTGTATTCAGAGGCTCCCACCGGATATTTTTTGGTCGGGTTCATTCCGCATGTTACCAGCAAAATGGCTTGAGTGTAGATCATCAGGGTGACAGCCCCAACCCAGCTGGCTGGAGATAGGATGTGGAACAAGGAACACAATGAAAACAGAGAAAATCTCTTCCCAATCAGTTCCCAAGCTGCCCCTCTGCCTCTCAGGTTATCACTTCACCTGCTGACTCTTATTGGGAACTTCGAAGTGTATTTACTGAACTGAATTTCAGTCTTGACTTCATGCATCTCTCTATTACAATACATGATAATCACTCTGTTATAATTATTTGCATGTCTGACTCTCCACTCCCTCCCTCAACCCCACACTCTGAACCACTTGAGAGTGAGGACTGGACCTTTTATAAGTTTTATGCCCCCCTACCATTGCATAGCTTGGCATGGCATGTAGCAGGTATTCAATAAATGCCTGTTGAATGAATGTATGAATGCAGTCTCCTCATGCTTTCTGGGCTTTGAAGGCTTCTAAGATATATAAATCAAAGACTAAGAGGCTGTAAAATTGTGTATTCATGAAGATAAAATATTATTTACACTCTGTCAAAAATGTCACACTTCTCTGTAAAGTTATTTCCTTTAAAACAGACTTGAGGCAAGTGGAGAAAAAAACTAGAGACCTAGACATTGAAGATGTGTTTATACATACTAGCTTTCTTTATTGAAATTGAAACTTTGGCCATTCTGATAAACATAAAAGTCACCTCTGTATTTTGGTGGTGGGTCAATTCTTCAGAAAATCTTATGTCTGAAAGATGACTGAGAGTCTTCACTGGTCCGGGCAGTCTCTGAAAGCTAATGTGTGTTTTTTGATTCCAGAATTTATCCCACAGGCATTTGGAATGCCCTTATCCCAAGTCATTGCGAATGACAGGGCCTATAAACTCAAACAGGACTTGCAGAGGGATGAGCAAAAGGATGCATCCGATTTTGTGGCTTCTCTCCTCCCATTTGGAAACAAAAGACAAAACAAAGAACTCTCAAGCAGTAACTCATCTCTCAGCTCAACCTCAGAAACACCAAATGAGTCAACATCCCCGAACACCCCAGAACCAGCTCCTAGGGCCAGGAGGAGGGTGAGTTGGCCAGTATTTTCTCTGACACCAATGCTAGGAAAACTGAAGATGTATAAGGTTGTTCTTTGAGTTTTTGTTCAGATGAAAACTGGATATGTAGTTTGTGTTCAAATATCTGTCAATGACCCCATTTAGGGAAAATTTACACTGGGCATGTGGCACCTGGCATGCCCTCAGACCTTTCCCTGACTCTTCTCAAAGCCATTGGGTAGCCCTCCTTTGTTACCTCTGTGCCTCATGATACCCTAAACATTCTACAATACCACCATTGATCCTGATCTCTTATAATCTGTTGTGTGGCCAGACTCTCCTGCTAGCTTGTGAGGCTCCAGGGTGGACCCAGTGTTCTTGCTAATTTCTTTACCACCAGTCTGAGAACATGCCTGGCCAAAATGCATTGGCTGCAGGTCTTCATAAGCAATGAGATTTTTCCTTGTCAATGGAGCATTTATTTTTCTTAGAACCACAGAATCCTATATATATATCCTCTTTCAAATCAATACTGTAACAGTATGGTACCAATTGTTACATATGTACTAACTTCTAGGCACTAGGCTATTATTTGGTTTTTCAAATTTCAAGCCTGGAAAGCTGAGTTTTCAGGCAAACTGAATGGTGATTGGCTGGTTCAGCTAATAAACATCTCTTAAACTTCCTAGGTCACTGGGAGACCTTCTCTCCTTTTTCTCTCACCTGGAGGCCCTAAATCTTTGCCACCTCCAGCCATTGAAGACTACCTTATCTAAAACCACAGACACTTCCCACTTAAAACTCACATTTCTCAATCAGCCCCCAACATTCAGGACTTCTCCAGAGTACAGGGGGACCTCAGCCACTTCTATTTTTGCAATATTGATTATATTTAAAAATGAAAAAATAATGAAATTATAGAATACTTGAATTTGCATGATGAAATTGTTTTTTGAATTCTGTCATTGCTTCTCAGACTGTGTGTATGAACTCTTATGACAATAACACCAAAACTCTAAATTTGAGCTTTCTGGAAATCTAGAGCTTAGGCAATGGGGCCCCCAAATGCTCTCTCCTCTGTCCAGGCCCTGCTAGGGCACCAGTAGCCAACTTCTTCCTCTACCTTCATTGAGGATGGGTAGCTATAGCAAACACATTTGGTGCACCGCTCCCTTTCCCTAAGCCTTTACCATTTCTAGCATGCCAGCTCACCTTCTGCCTGCCAACACCTCACTTCTTTGCTGAGGGCTTTCTCTGATGGCCAGAGGCACCTGGCCCATGCAGATAGATGGCAGGCTGTAAGTACTCAGGACATAACCTTATCTCCCTGCCCCTATCAGAGGCTGCTCTTAATCAATGATTCTTGAGACTTGGTGTATAAATACCCCCACTCCCTCACTCCTTAGTAGGAATAGCTCTGAGGTGCATGATCTACACGGTCTCCTAGAGCTCCCTAGGGAACTCGAGCTCCAATTGCCCACAATGGTAATACACTTGATAACTCTCCCTTCATCAGCTGTCCTCCCATCCTTGTCTCATTTCCCCACTCCCCTAGAGGTGTTTCCTAGGACCACCTCCCTAATAACGCACTTTGTGCAGCTTCTGGGAGAAACTAAACCAAGACCATTGTATGAAATCCTCCTATTTTTAAAATCTACTTCCTAGAGTCATAGTTGAGTTTTTTATTCACAAGACTTCTCTGTCTCACTCATTATGTGATTTTTTGTTTGTTTGTTTGTTTGTTTCAAGAAATAAAGTGGTTGGGCCAAAATACTTTAATTATATGTTTTCCATCTCTTGTCTTCCATTTGGGAAATTTCATCTATTGTTGAAATTGCAACTGCCATTACCTTGCCCTATTTGTGGAGGTTTTCTAACTCTTTCAAAAAGGCATTTATTTTGTTTCAGCACAATTGATGAAATCAAGGCAGCATTATTTCAAGTATGATAAATAGTCACGAGCAAGAGTCTGTACTAGCCAGCATGTGGGGGGAGCTGTTTAGCCTGTCTATCTGTACTCTTTGTTCACGGCTATGCGTCATGTGCAGGGTGCCATGTCAGTGGATTCCATCACCGATCTTGATGACAATCAGTCTCGACTACTAGAAGCTTTACAACTTTCCTTGCCTGCTGAGGCTCAAAATAAAAAAGAAAAAGCCCGAGATAAGAAACTCAGTCTGAATCCCATTTACAGACAAGTCCCCAGACTAGTGGACAGCTGCTGTCAGCATCTAGAAAAACATGGTAAGTAGACTTGTCTGTCAGTGATCAAGTACAAAGACTTTCATTTATTCAAGCATCATTCATTTAAGCACCCAATTTCAATTCTGTGTTCATTTGATCAGGCTCTGGACCAAAAATTCCTTTGTGAAGGGAAGTGTACAGATGCAAGAGTTTGCTTAAGAGATTACCAGGTTAGACAACATTGTGAGGGGAAAATCGACTTGAGGGTATTCAGACTGCTCAGCCCCTGAGAGTCCTCAGAAGTGGCCCTGGAGGCCAAGCAATTTAGGGAAAGATGGGGTCTGTTGGACTACATCTGTCCCCAGCACCCCTTTCAAACAGAGCAGAGCCATTTTTATCTTTTATACATCGAGGTTACTCACAAGTTTTCCTTTAAAAAACAAGAGTCCAGGTTCTTTAAAAAAAAAAAAATTGGAAATCATTGCTTAAATGAACAGAAAATATATCCTTTTTGACGAAAGGTTTACATATTGCTATTTGCATTTTTGTGGAAGATGTCCACTTCGAATTTCTCCACAGTCACTCTTTTCCAGTTAATATGTTGACTTAAAAGTGATACACAATTATTTTAAAATTTTTCTTAAATTTAGACTTTGGGCTCATTAAACTTCCATTTCCATAATCTAAATTTGTTTGCTATAGTGTTAGCATGCATTTTATGGACATAAGGAAAGTTTCTTAATTACTTTTTTTACTATGAAAATAATATGCTCACTGTAGTCCAAAAAAAGTAAACAGGAAAGAAAATTCACAGGCTACCATGCTACCATGCAGACATAACTATTGCTAACATTCTCATCTATTTTCTTCTAATCAAAATGGGACTTTATAAAAAATTAAGGATATATCTAAATTTCTTAATCCTTATTAGATATGGAAATCACTGGATAACATGGGTGACAATAAAATTAATGTATTAAAATCTTATTTGTTTTTATAAAATTTTAAGTGTAGGGTCTTTTATTTTCTTCACCTTATCTTTCACATGCCTATGTATTACCTATGTACATTGATCGTACCTCCTCTCTCTATATATATGTGTTTATATGTAAACACACACACATGTATCCAAATACAGTCATGTGATACAGTCATGTGATGCATAGCAACATTTCAGTCAACAGCAGACTACATATATGATGGTGGTCATATAAAATTAGAATATTGTATTTTTACTGCACCTTTTCTGTGTTTAGAAGCACAAATCCCATTGTGTTACAATTGCCTACAGTATTCAGTACAGGAATATGCTATACAGGTGCATAGCCTAGGAGTGATGGGCTATCCCATATAGCTTAGGTGTATACTAGGCTGTAGCACATAGGTGATGCTATGCCACAATGATGAAATCACCCAATAACACATTTCTCAGAACGTATCCCTGTTTCAAGTGATGCATGACTCTGTGTGTGTGTGTGTGTGTGTGTGTGTGTGTGTGTGTGTATGCGTGCGCATATGATTATCTTCCTATCTCCTTCTTGGAAAATAAACTGGAAGTCAAAGAAAATGTCTTAGTCATTTTGAATTCCCAATGCTTATTATCATGATTAACACAATGTAGATGTTCAATAAATGTTATTTGAACAGAATTATTTTTAAAATAATAGCTTAGCAACTAAGGAATTCAATACTGTGAATATGTAAATTCAGCCTAAATTTCACTGTGAGGTAGAAAAAGAGACACATACTTTTAGAATTATAATTTTTCCCTATGAATATTATAGAGAGTGAACTAGAAGCATTATAAAGAATCATAGCAAGAAAATTGTACCCTAGTCACACAAAAATCTAGTGCCAGGTTGAGTAACTGCTTTTGTGAAAGAAAAATTGGTATGTCTTTTTATTTTCTTGAAAATAAATTGTCATGAATTACAGTTTGTAAAATAGCATTTCCTTTAAATATATTCAAAAACAGGGCAGTTCATTTTCTTTTTTGAAATCATTAACATATAGTTTAGGGACTACAGACAGGAAGATAACCTGCTTGGCCTGCCAAGGCACCGATTCCATTCCAGGCTTCCATAGTATTTCAACTAAGTGACTCCAGAAAATTAAGAAACATGTTCAAATTCAAACAGGTATTGACCTTGGTCACTTTAAGTCAATGAAGAAAGAGCAAACTTCAAAAACATTTTTTCATAAGACTTTATTTGCCTGTTTTTGAAATGGGTAGCAGAGGGCTTGAGTCACATTAGCCTTATAAACATTTGTCAAAGGTGTTTTCACCCTCTCCAAATTTGATCTTAGACAATTAGATTGGGCCCGTCTATATTCATGTACACAACCTTTCCTCACTTATGTTTTACTCAAATGCTTTCTGTACTACTAGATCAGAATTTCTTTAGCTTCCTCAGTTTTTCAGAAGCACATATTTCCAAAAAACAGACAAGAATATAGCAGAGAATCAAACTATATTATATTTCTGAGATTTAGGCTGATTTTCAGGTGAAACCTACTGTTCTGTGTGCCTGTCCCATTTCCAGAAGTCCTTAAGCCTGAGATTCGAGGGTTTCTGGAGGAAAGCGGAGAAAGGTAATCATATCAATTTCTGGCACAGGACACAGAAAAGTCATATATCATTGCCAGATCTATGCGTTTTTTGATGCATACCTGTTTTTATCAGTGACTATCTTGTCATGTTTACTGAATGCCTCTACTGTATCTTCCCTTTGAGGAAGGGGCTATATGGCTATATCAGAAGAAAGCACTGGCCATCTAAAGATTGTCATTTGCTCTACTCTCAAAAAGAAATTTAATTAAATTTTAAAAAAACTTAAAACATTATAGTCAATTGAGATACATAGAAATTACAGCAATTAATCACTATCTAGTTACTAATTAGTTTTTTAAATCACAACCATTGTTAATGAGGAGAAATTACTTATAATTGAGGAAATGATGCCACAGCAATGAGTATTTCTGAACACCCTGGAGAATTTCAGCGAAATGAATAGTTCCACATGTGTAGAAAATGCCTTTATGTGATACCTCACTTCTAAAGAAATTTCAACCATTCAGAAACCATCTGAGAATAAAAACTAAATGTAGCCAAAATTAAAATTACTAAGACCTGCTATTATATTAAAGTTTTCTATTTTGCATGTAAAAGACCCATTCAGTTCATTCAGGGCCTGTTTCTCTCTATGTAATGGTATGTGCCAGATATTATTCTAAGTATTTTATATGCATTAATCGAATCATTGCACAACTTTTGATGTGAGTACTAATTACGATCATTTTGCAGATGAAGAAATATAGTTCTGTATTTTATTCTAAATAGCTTGATTATCCTGTTTACAATCTCCCAGAGAGGTAGAAGCAATAAATGAGGTTGGGGGTTGGCTTCAGTTATGAGGCGGACATACTGATGACAGTAACAAGGAGGGTTCTGAAATCCTTTGAAAATAGATGCAAAGTAGCATTCCCCTAAGAGAGTAAAGCACTGCTATGTGCTTATGTGAGTCAGCAATAACTAGCCTCTCTCCATGATTCTTCCGAATTATTCTGGAAGTTCAGGATAACACTTAAAAGATACGGAACCAATAGATGAGGTATTTATGGTTATTATCTTTTCTAACTAAAAACCCTGGAAAACCAACTTAAAAAGTCATACTTAATATATAATGTGGCAAGACCATTAAATAAATACACAAAAGGTATCCATTTCCAACATAAGAGCAATAATCAGTTATGTATCATCATAATAAAATAACTTATTCATATTAATATAAAAATACCCAGAATATCTACAATGATAAGTAAGAAACTTCTATGAAGAAAACTGCAAAGCTCTACCACTAGGTATAAAACACAACTTAAACAAATCAAGATGTTTAGTTTGTTTCTGGATGGAAAGAAATAATGTTAAATGTTAAAAGATTTAAATTCTTTCCAATTTAATTATATATTGTACTAGTCAGAACTCTTTCAGTGGCAGGATAGAGGAACTCAGACAAAACTAGATTAAGCAAAATGCCCTAGCCCCCCAAAAACCCAACAACAACATCTTTATTTATATACTGGGAGTCTGATCTGGATTCAGGCTTAGCTGAATCCAGGATTCAAGTGAGGCCATGAGCCCTCTCTGTCTGTTTGCTGAGACCAGCTCTCTTCATATGGCTTCAAATGGCCATTAGCAGCTCCAATATGGCGTCACCCTCATAACCAATTATCCCAAATGAAGAGGAAATGAGCCACCAATGAAAGAATAAATGTAGACAATGCTCATCAATGGCAGTGATTAATGGCTGGCATAGAAATGAGAGCCATTCAGACATTCTGTGCCCACTGAGGGAAGTACGCAATACCTCTTATAAAGAATTCTTGCCCCCCCCACCCCCAAAAATCACACCTGAATCAGAGAAATCTCTGGCTCTAACTCACTCTTTACAGGAAATAAAGATGAGAGAATAACATGCGTAAATGACACCATGGAGTGTCTAAATCCAGATGGTGGGGAGATCTGTAGTGGGAAATCATTGCTATTTCTTCATCAAACCAATTATAAGGAAAAAATTAGACAGAGAGGGAGAAACACATATAAGGAGACTAAAAGGCACATGGACCATATCACAGTTTGTGAACCTTATGTGGCAGTTAACTAGAAATTTCATGCTATTAAGGAACTATTGTTGAAATTTCTAACATGTGGTAGTGATATTACTTGTATTTTTTAAGAGACCTACTATTTTAGAACTGGGTTTCTCAACCTCAGCACTACTAACATTTTGTACATGTTAACATGATGTATTCTCACATCTAGGACATGATCCTAAGAAAATCAATCAGAGATGTGAACAAAGGCATGTGTGCAGAGTTGTTCACAGTAGGGTCATTTATAACAGTAAAACCAGCATATGTATTTTGGGGGGACCCGTACATCATTCAGAGGGGGAATATGGAGTAAATTGTGGCCCATTCACACAATAGAATAGTTTGCGTCCATTTTATGTGACATTTACAAGGAATTTTTACTGACATAAAAATTCTTGTGGCATAATGTTGAGGGAAGGCAGTAGCATTCTCTCTCTCCCTCTCTCTTTCTCTCAACTATGTAAAAAAATATGTATTCATGGAGAAAAGGCTAGGTAGAAGTAAACTGAAATACTGAGTGATTATTTCTGCATCAGGTATTTTTTAAATTATATTATTTTTACATTTTTCTGCATTTTCTAGATTTTAAGAAGTACATTTTAATTATGACCAAGCAAGAAATATCTAGCTTTAAAATTGATAAATAGCTAAAATCTGTATAAAATTCATGTTTAGATAATTATTCTGAATAATGAAGAAAATGTTACATTATTTTCTCTCATAGGGAGAAGGTGTAGAAATATATAATATAACATGGAAAATTTTTTACCCAAAGCATTTCACATAAAATGATTGTGATGCTTAAAGGGCTGACCTTTAAGTATCTGGAAAAATATAAATGGTGTAGGATGAAAGAAGCATTGGTGTATGCTGTGAAGTTACTATCGCTCTGCATGCTACAGCACAGTGCTGGCATTCTGCTCTCTATTTTGATTTCCTACAGAGTCAAAAGCCATAAAACAGGACTGTTTTTTTTTGGTTTTGTTTTTGTTTTTTGCTTATTTGCAGGCCTCCAGACAGTGGGGATATTCCGAGTTGGAAGCTCAAAAAAGAGAGTGAGACAAGTAAGTAAAAAGTAAAGATTGTATTTTATGTTTCACTTGACTTTCAATGGAATTACCTTGTGCAAAGTTCGAGTTCATGCAAATTCCATTTTTAATATCATTTTTTAAATCCTCCAACCAATTATAGTAAGCTCAGAAAGGTTGTTATAGAGTTAGGATCAAACACTTGAAAGCAAATGTCTGGATGTGCCCATGCTATGGACAGCCAAACAAAACTAGTTATAAACATGTCATTGAAATGGCAAAACAGGAGATTCAGTGAATGCCTAATTAGTAAGTGATAGAATATAGAAAATAGTTGTATAGCAACCATTTTTACTAAAATGTGATATGAAAAATGCCATTAGCATTGTCTTCACATAAGATGCTATGTTTTATAGCTTTCTCAAAAATATATAATTCTTATTAAGTTTCCATGGATCCCCAATTCATATTTCACGTAGGGACTTTACCCCTTGGTCTGTTCAGCACTGTGCAACATTCCTGCAACAGAAGTTTGAGATTAGACCTTCAGGAATAGGTTCCTGAGATTAGGCAGGTGTCTGTGTTTGCGATAGCCTCATAAAAGGCAAACCATCCTTTGAGAAAATAATTCATTTAGCAAAAGAAAATTAAAACGTTATTTTCCATCTGTTGGTTCCAACAGAAGGAAATGAAGAACACAGCAACTCAAAAATGAAGTCAAGTGAACATAAATTTTAGTTGGATAAAGCTGAAGAAATGATGTTTGTTCATATTATTGAAAGTAACTGAAATAAGTGCCTCCTCATGTATCTTTTTTGTCAAGATAAATAGGTCTTTCAAAAGAAGTATGTTTTCTGATTGATTTGTTGGTTTTTATTCTTAAGAGTCACACAAGACACTATTGAACAACATTTAATGTTTCACAACAGGACTTGCGGGAAGGTAGTACAGTGACATTTCTCAGGCCTCTCACCTGTGCAGAATTGCAGAATATTTTCACAAACATTACCTCATTGAATCCGGCCACCAGCTGTGAGAGTAGCCCCTTTAACCCACTTCTGTTGAGGCTTAGAGAGATTAAGAAACTTAATTCAAGATCACACAAAATTAACCAGTCACTGGTAACTTCACAGGCCAAGCTCTTTGTATGGTCCATCCTTTCTGCATATGTGTGTGCCCAGAAAAGAAACATGGTGTGTTTGAAAGATCATAAATTGGAAGGCTTCTTAGTTCTGGCTGCCTGATGCATGCTGATGGCAAATTATCTGGAATCAATGAGCAGTTCAGGACAGTGATGGGTATTCTCATCAGGTAGACAGGTAGCCAAGTGCTAGAAATTATTCATCAATAGTATCTAGATCTATCAAAGAGAAAGACTTTGCATGGAGATTTACTTAAGGATTACCCAATAAAAATATAATTAGTGTTTACTTAGAATTAGATTTCAAGCATGAAATATGCTCTAACTTATTCACCATTTTATTTTGTTATATCACCTCTTAGCACCCTACACTTTTTCTTCAGAACACTAGTCACAATATTAAGAGCTCATCATTTATGGGCTTACTTGCTTATCACCTTGTCCCTCTACCAGTCTGAGAGATGGAGGAAGGTAGGAACTTCACCTCTTTATTCACTATGTATTTTGGGGCCCTGTAACAGGGCGTGGTACACAGGAAATACACAGTAAATCTTTGTCGAATGAATTGATGGATGAATGATTGAACAAATGAACTATTAAAGAAGTTTATTGCATAGCATAGATTCATGAAGTTACATAATTATTTTTACAGTGGAGAACAATGCATAAGAGAAGCTGAGCTGTCAGAAATAAAAGTAGAATGTGGAGTTGTTACTCCTTTCTTCTTGCTATTTTGTTTTCTTGCTGTTGTAAATGCTTACTAATAGACGTAGTATGATTAAGGCAGGGAATCCTCATGGTAATTGTTAATAAGGCTACTTGCACAAATATAAGACGCCTTTTATTTAGTTATTGTTAACTTTTAAGCCTTAGTCACAGATATCTTATCAGGATTTTTAATGTTATTGTTTGCAGACAAATCTCTTTGGCCTTCTTGTTGAGTACCTCAGTAAATCATCAACATTCAGCATGGCAGGATGGGTGACATGCAGAACTGCTGCGTAATAGATTAACCTCTCCTTCCAACATTTATAGTTGACGTAAATTCTCTTCTACCTCTTAACTCTTTCTCCCAACCTTCTGGTTGCCATTATAGAGCCTTTCTGTTTACATCATTAACAGTAAATCCACAGATAGTTTTATTTAATAATGCATTTAATATATATTCATAGCTGGGCTGTGTAGACTCTACGGATCAAGGCTACATGTTGTTTACTTCTCCTTCTTCGGGTCTGTGTAGACTTAATTCCAGATATTGTGTGTCGCAGCACTTCTTTTGCTGGGCACTGCACATTGAGGTATGGTGTTACGTGACTGCCACTTAAACCATTATTTTTCCAGTTACGTGAGGAATTTGACCGTGGGATTGATGTCTCTCTGGAGGAAGAGCACAGTGTTCATGACGTGGCAGCCTTGCTGAAGGAGTTCCTGAGGGACATGCCAGACCCCCTTCTCACCAGGGAGCTGTACACAGCTTTCATCAACACTCTCTGTGCGTAATACAGCCATTCGTGGGAGAGTGGCCCTAGAATACCGAATGTCCAACTCACTCATCAAAACCTTGTGCATGCGTTTCCCGATAACTACTTTGGTTCTTATTTATCAGTCTCTAATGAGTGGGCTATTTGGGGAATTTTCTGAGATTTACCCCAGGGAGAATTATCAAGAAGAAAACTGCAATAAAACAAATAGGAACAGCCAAGAAAAATTTGGGATTCTTTCAAATGACTCCAGAACAGTAGAAAGTGCTATAAATTGATGTTTTGGAGTACCAACAAGAGTTCACATTGAGTCTGTGCCTAAAAACGAGTTCGCATTTCTGGTATGAGGAAGGAGGGAGCCACAGGAACACAGACTGAGAAAAAGGGGCAGGCAGCATTCCAGGGGAAGGATGGCACAGCCCAGTGCCAGGACTTTTAACATAGTTGCTTCTGGGCTGTGGGTACAGAACCCACGAAGGGGAAAAGGGCAGGGGGAGGGATGGGCCAGAGCTGGTTCAGCCTCTATACGTTTCTTCCTCCAGTGCTATGATTCAAATATGATCACAAACTGGGTGCAGTGGCTCACAGCTGTAATCCCAATACTTTGAGAGGGTCCAGGCAAGATGATTGCTTGAGCCCAGGAGAAAAAAAAGAAAAAACAGAAACAAATAGGATCACAACGGAGAAAGAAGACATTGTCTTTAGGCAGTGTCTTGGTTGTTGCCAACAGAAAAGAGCCTTAAATTTGTTATAAACTCAATTTCAGAACATTCACCAATTCTCAGTCAGTGTAAGTAAATAGTTACCAACAATGAAAGACGACTGGAATTTGTAAAGTAGGTGATGAATAATGCCAGGGAAAGGAGGGAAAAGAAAGTAATGGAAATTGAGTTGCCTTTTTCACTTGGAATACAATGATTTTTCTAGATGTTACACTTCATCAGGTCTAATTTGTCTTTATGTCTTTCATAGAACCTTGTTTCTGAATTGCTAAAGTATTAAGTGAATGGGTGAAGGCATGAAATGGGACTTGCCTTGATATCCCCTTTCTCGAGACAGTTGAGAGGAGGCCTTTCCTCCATGCCTGAACGGTGCGAGCTCCCCTTTTACTTACTCACAGCACCTCCTTTTGCCTTGCTTAGTGTTGGAGCCAGAGGAACAGCTGGGCACCTTGCAGCTCCTCATCTACCTTCTACCTCCCTGCAACTGCGACACCCTCCACCGCCTCCTGCAGTTCCTCTCTATCGTGGCCAGGCATGCCGATGACAACGTCAGCAAAGATGGGCAAGAGGTATGACCCCTTTGCTGCCATAGATGCTGTGACTCATCCTTTCTCCCACTTTAAAAGGGCATGCCACCAATATTGCAAAACATTTTTACCTGGCAGAAATGACGCCTCCCCTTCCCTGATCTATCTATGTAGGACCTTCTCTGGAGAGACAGTTCCAAAGAGTGTGTGGGCTGTTAGCCTCCTTGTGTAGTTCAAGGATGCTTCTGAATGAGGCTGTCATTTTCCATGACGATGACTAAAGACCCTGGATTTCCATTTGTGAGAAGATAAACAATGAGCTACAGGGGTACTTGCAACCATATAAGAATGGAGTAATGGGGGTGGGAGGAGATAGTTGTCCTTGTAACTGATTTTATCTGCTTCTTTAACTTGGAGCCCAAATATGATGTCATCTTTTTATTCTTCCAGTTTATCCCTGGAGCTTCCATCTGCACTATTATCAAGAAGCCTAGTATCTCCTTTTTGAGCAATTATTTCCTTCCTTAAACCTCCCCCCCAAAATAAAATTTGCTCAGTGCAATGGAGGGTCAGTCCTGTTTCTAAACCAGGTGTAGAGGGAACTAGAAGATCTGATTTGCTGACCGTTGTCATTGTACCTTTGTGTCACATGGTGTCAACCACTGAAAGCAGGTTCTGCATAGTCCCTCAGACTGTTTAGAGATGCTCTTGTTGGACCTGGTCCCCACTCAGGCCCAGTATAACCCTCTGCAAATATGAGAGCTTGGGCTCTGGTTTTCTTTGGTCACACTTATATACTTCAAGCTGTTTTGTAGTTTCACCCTTGGACAAAAGAGATCCTGGCTTCAATTTTAAGTGACCTACTAGCAAGCAACCTATTTAATCTTCATCTTAACAAGAGATCTCTTTCCCTCTTTGTACTATGCAGTCATATTTTTCCCTGACCTTGGATTCCCCAGGAGGTCTCAGACTCTTTTGTACATTAACACGCACTATAAAGCAACAAGAAGGGGCCAGAGGCATTCCAAACTTCACCGCAGGAACTTTTATTTAGATCCTTGTTAAGCAGAACTCAGCTATTGTGGATTCAGTTCTGTGTTTGTCAAATTTCTTTCCCAAAGGACATGGTCATATGTAGTTTTCTCACTCTAATCCAGAAAGGCAATTGTGCATTTCTCCTCCTCCTCCTCCTTATGGATGTGAGAATGGAACTTTCCTGAGTTGGCCACTTATCTCTATAGTCATTATAATTAGTGAAACCCCTGCTAGCTTCAGGTTTCATAATATGGCACTGACACCCTATTTCAGCATACACAGCTCTTCCATGGTTATACTATAATTCTCATAATTGTTAAGTAGTTAGATCACCCCTCTGGATGTCAGCCTTTACGGACTGCACATTTAACAGAAGCTATAGACTTGTCTGCCTAATTGCTGGGTAAAGGCAGAGCCCTGTGTTCAATTGCTTCTCTGACATTTCTTAAGTACTATGTGAGAAGGAAAAAGTTGGGTCTCAGGTGATTAAGAAGGCATTGAGGAAAGTGAAAAGTCCAGTCCAATCGAATCCACTATTGTTCTTTTAGAATCATTTTCAGACATTCTTTCAGTCCAAATGCTGAACAGGACTTCCTGGCCTATGCCAAAAAGAAAAAAATATTCTTGGATAGGTGTAAATGAAGTTTAGCATGCTAGAATACTAGCTCCCATGTATGTCTCCCCTACCATGTGGCTGGCATTCTTCCAGGGGCTACATTTATAAGTAACTTTCCCAGCATCCCACAGGGAGCCTCCATGTAGGATTGTACAAGTGGCACATTCGTGAATTTCACAACTCTGGAGGAGGTGCCATGTACCCCATAATCACTGTAGATTTGCAAAGTTATTAGTACAACATCATCCCAGAAGATGATAGCAAAAGATCTTGAGGAAGGACCTTCTTTTTCTAATTCACACAAAGTCATTATATTGGCTAGTGTGGTTGGGCTGGTCCCTTGACTAGTGAAGTCCCAGTTGTGTATCAAACACAAGTCAGTCTAAATTATTGAGAAAAGAAATATATATAGAATAGGAATTAGAAGAAAAAACTCTATGGGGGGTCTAGTTCAGGGTTTCTTAACCTCTGGAAAATTGACATTTGGAGACAGCGAATTCTTTGTTGTAGAGGCTGCCCTGCATTGTAGGATGTTTGGCAGCATCCCTGACCTCTACCCGCCAGCTGCCAGGAGCAGCATGCCGCCTCTCCCCCAAGTTGTGTCAACCAAAAATATCTCCAGAATTGCCAAGTCTGCCACCAGGGGTGGGGGATCAAAATTGCCCGTGGTTGAGAGCACTTGGTAGCTTTATAACTCACTGACCACGTGTTCTTAGACAAATCTATTAACCCTCCTAAACCTGGGTTTCCTCATCTGAACTTGGGGAATAAAAATTCTTCAGCTGGCACCACACAGTGGTTGAGAGGCCTAGTTTACTATAAGGAATATGAAAACATCCTGGTAACAGTGAAGTTGTACAAAGAAGCAAAGAATCACAAGGATTTCTAGACACTCGACCTAAACCTTGCATCGTAGGACTGGTAGCCAAAGATTAAAGCAGCAGGGGAAGTATAAGGAGAGCATTGCTTCTGTGAAATGGTTAGCAGTGACAGGAGAGCAAGCAGCTAGCATAGCCACCTTGGACTGGAGTAAAGCCTTCAGAGCAGTGAAGTACTGAGGGAGACAATGGGAAATGTGGCCATGTTCCTAGAGTGCTGAATGCCTCTGTGAGGGGCAGGCAGGCGGCTAATTCTTTTAAGCCATGAGTCTTTGGAAGGATTTGGCTAACAGGTAATATAACTTGTGCTGTGGGTTGGTTAGAGACAGAAGGAGAGTGAGTTAGGAAGCTTTTGTAGCAATGGTAATATGGACAGCAGCAAATGCTTCCATGTACAAATGGCCTTGGTAATTGAATTATGTACAAGTCCTGAACTCCTGCGTTCCTCTAAACCCAGGATTGTTGTTCAAGGATTTTCTAATGACTGTTCTCAGGATGCTGTAGCGTCTAGGAGGTAGAGAAAGTGAGGACACAGGCAAATGTAGAAATAGGGAATGCAAGTGCAGTCACTGCAGACATTCAGAGAAGAAGTGATGAACATGGGCCAGAAAAGTTGGGAATGGCTCCATGGAGGAGATTGAATTTAAGATACATGTCAAAGAGATTGACATGTGTAGGGATTGGGTAAATGGACCACATAAGCATGGCATAGGGATGGGAATTAGCTAACCCCCTTCTGGTAGAAGTTGAGGGTAGAGGGAGAGAATCAAGAGAGAGTTTCTTTGTTTATTATTTTTCTAGTTGGTTTGGCATGAGCAGGTAGAGAATATAGAATGGGCAGACCAGGGCAAGGCTAAAAATCAGACTGTAACATATGTAATAAAGCAAGCATTTTTAACTTCTCTTGCCTATTTGTTAGTTTGTGTTATCTATTTGTTTTTTATGGATTACAACATGGAAGAAAACAGAAGCAGATTGTCAAGAAGCTTGAAGGCTCACACAGGCTCTGCCAGCACCTTGCTTCATGACCTGTCTTTATGAAAGAGAGGAAGAGGAAGGAAAACAGAGTTGGAATGGGGGAAGGTGTTAGCTTCCTTATCTATAAAGTGAACATAATATTTCCTCTGTAATAGGTGCTTAAATTTCAATGCATCATTAAGGGATGGGATTGTAAAGACTCTGAAAGAAGGGGATGAGAAAAATTGTTGATTAGTCAATCAGTGCTTTTGGGGGGAAAAATAGCAGTAATTTATTGAATTGTGGTGTTTAGCCATCTTGCATTTGTTTTTGTTTTTTTTTTTTTTTCCATTTTGTTTAGTTTGCTATTTGCTTTGCTCTTTAGGGAAAAGAGAAATTCACAAATGTAAGAAACATTTCATTCTTCTAGAAAGAATATAGCAGGAACAAAATTGAAGGCTCCTGAGCAGTGGTTTCTCAGAGAGTCCAGAAACCCCCTGACATTGCATGGAAAATGTGGTGTGACTATGCACCTGCTTGGTGAGAGAGGTCACAGCTGGCGCTGAATGCTCAAAGGGCTTATAAGGCAAAAAGAGAACTTAGGAACCACCAATGCAGGGCCGTGATCACCGATCTTTGAGAGAGTACATGCCTCCAATAATTGGTATGCTGTCTTTGGAACTTTAGCCTCAGCCTCTCCCATCCCTGTTTTAAAGCGCATTTTCCCAATTCCCCATGCCATGACAGGGTCTGCTGAGCTGGAGGGAACAGGAGCAGGTGCACCGACGTGATGAAGAGAATAGGGCTGCCTGGAGCGGAGCCGCTGGCTTCACTTCTTGCTGCACCACCCCCTGGCTCTGGGCTCTGGGCATCACTTCCCCTGTCTATAGAATAAAGACAACAGCAGCAGCTTCTTTGTAAGCTTATAGTAAGAAAGGGTTGAAATGGCTGGTGGAAAGCTCCTAGTTCAGTGTCTGTACATACTAGACTTTTAATAAATATGAGCTATTCATATGATGCTTAGAAATGGTCTAGAATGATTATTCAGTGAATATAAAAGTTGTCCTTGAATTGGCTAGTTAATTAAATAATGAAGTAATGGTCGGGGCTTGAGTGTACATCATATTACCTAGACACAGACATATAGCATATATAAATATATGCTGAAACATGAGGAGCAAAGGTGGAAGGTGCCTGGAAGCAAGTCTCCTTTCCAATTTAAAAAACGGTAAAACAATAAAACGAAACAAAGCCGAAATACGTTAACAAGCACTAGCAGCTGGAATCTATGTGCAATTTTACAGATGGATTGTATTGCATTCCCAGAATAGCAACAGGAGAAGGAGAGAGCGGAAACGGAGATCTGGATTGTCCTTGTACTAAACATTCTTTCAAAAGAAAACAAAATCTTCTATTTGTTATTGTTAAAAAAAAAAAGAGAAAGAGAAGATCCTAGCATTACTTTAAAAGGGGAAGAGGAAGCACTCCAAATGCCTCTGAGTTCTAAAGGGAGGAATCTGAAAATGACACATTTTTTATTTTGCCCTTAACCACGAATTTCCAGGAAAAGAAATGAAAAATAAAACCGAAACTTGTCAAATTTTTGTCAATGAAATAAAACAAAGAAAAATAATTAAATGGTCCTACAAAAAGGGCACTTTCTTTCAAATTCCCAGTGTTTACCACATGAAATTGTTTCCCTTGGTGGCAAATTATTCACCTGAAAACAGCCTTGCCTTCTAAAAATAAAACAACTCCTGTGCCATGCTGGGGTTGCAGGGCAGGGCAGCCACCAGCTCAGGGCTCCACAGGACAAGGGTAGGACTCTGGGACGCTGGGTGCTTTGTCTCAGCTGTTTATCGGGACTCCCGAATTCTATGGTTGGCACCCAGTTGCTTCTCAAAGGCTGTGTAGCTCTTCCCAGGCAAAAGGACCCCACCAAGCAGCCACAGTTCCCACACTTAACCCAGCAGTCCTGGATTCTCAACTACTATTGACAAGAGAAATAAAAATTTACTCAGACCAGCAATTTTTAACCAGGGGCAATTTTGCCCCAAAAGGGACATGTGGCCATGTCTGGAGACAGTTTTGGTTGTCACAGCTATAGTTGGGAGGATACTCCGGGCATCTAGTGGACCAAGGCCAGGGGTGCTGTTCAACATCCTTCAGTGCACAGGACAGCCCCCACAGCAAAGAATGATCTGGCCCCAAATGTCATTAGTGCCAAGGTAGAGAAACCCTAGCCTAGAGAAACTTATCCAGACATTCCCTCCCATCTGAAAAACAAACGAAAAGAATTCCCAAACCTTTAAAAATGTTCATATTCCTTATTACAATAATTTTACTTGTAAGAATTAACTCCTAAGACAGTGCTTTGCCAAGGTCACAAAATGTCTTTTCAAAGATTTATTTTGTACCGTTGCTTATAATAACAGAAAACTGAAGCCAACATAAGTGCCCATCGGTTAGCTGTGGTTAAAACAAATCATGGTCTATTTGTGCAATGGGATGCTCGGGGCCCACAAGGATTGAAAACAGGATTTTTGTGAAATGTAAAGATTAATGTAATGTATTGTTAAGAGACAATAAGCAAGTTACAAAAATATGTGGAGTATGATCCCAGTTTTGAAAAAGAAAATAACACAGGTATATTTGTATATATGTGCATATAAATGTCTGGTTCCTGGAAGTGGTGGGATTATGGACTTGTTTTCTTTATGCTTACCTGTAGTTTCTAATTATTCATATATTGAACATGGGTAATATTTTTATGCTTCAAGCTAAAGAAAATCGTTCCCTTTCTTCACTCTGTACTCTCCTTTACCTCCTCCCGTCTTTCTTCTTCCTCCTTCTCTGTGAGACCTTTGGAAGGAAGTGTCCGCAGTCTCTCTTTCCACTGTTGCAAGCGCAGCTCACTCCTGCCACACCGCTGAAATGGGTCTTGGCTAGGACATCAGGACCGTCAGAGTCCAATCTGGAGGGAAGGCTCATATAGAGTGAACCTCTGCCACAGTTTGTCACTCACTTGGAACTCCCCTATCATTTCTTCTCAGACACAGACTTTTTTCATCCTCTTAACTTCTCACCCATTCTTGACCTTCTTCATCAGCTGCTCCTTGAAGGTGCTGGAGTCTCAGGAACCCCTTCTCAGCCCTCCCTATTCCTCACTTGCTCTCCTTCTATTTTGTTTGTTTGTTTATTTAAACATGGACTCTTCACCGTCAGTGTTATCCCCTTCATTCGTCTCCCTCAATAACTTTGGGAGCTGCTGTTCATCCCTACTTCTGCAGTCCTAGTTCAGATGCTAGCTGCTGTCACCTAGACTATTGCCATGTGCCCCAGGTGGTCCCCCTTCCTTGCATCCAGCATCCCCTAGTCTGTAGATCTGTGTAGATTGCTCTTCCTAAAATGCGAGTCCCATCTCCCTTCTGCTCTGTTCAGAATCCTCTTATCCTTAGATCACAATTTGAACTCCTTGATCAGACACACAAAGACCCTCTCACCTAGCCCTTGCCTGCCTTTCCTGCAGAAGCCTCTGGTTCACTGAACTTCCTGGGGCTCCTTAACATATTTCACATGTTTCTGTCTCTACATATGGTGTTTTCTCCACTGTGAAATTGCCCCCTGCCCAAGACCCTCTGCTTTTCAGCCCAGCAAACTCTTTTCTTCCTTCCAGACTGTGTGCAAATACTGCCACCTCTGTGGTCGTATCCCTGAGGCCTCTGAAGTTGAGAGCTTTATACTTCGTGCTCATTACCTGTAAATGATAGGTGTATTTCTGCCCTGGAATGTAAGCGTTTAAAATAAGTCCTGTGTTGTGATCATTGTCGGAAACATTCTAAAGTAATAATAATCCATGAAAAATGCCTAGCCTATGGTAGGTGCTGAGTGGATGGATTAATGGAGAGATTATGGATTAATGGATGAAGAATAGACATCAATATTTCTTAAGTGCAAACAGGATAGAAATTTTGTATAGCAGCTGCTTCACAATAAACAACTTGGAGTTGCAAATTTTTCCTCAAGATGCTATTGAGCTGAACACTGAGCTCTGAGCTTTAATCCAGGATATGAAGCAAAGGGAAAATGGTGATGTCCCGGATTCTGACAGAGTTGCAGGGGAAAAAATAGAAAAAAAAAGTTTAATTGATTATCGAACCACCCTGCATTTTTTTTTTTTTTTTTTACCTTTCAGTGTACCACTCCGCATTCTGAAGAGCAAACACAACAGACCTTGTGTTCTCTTCTCCTATAGGTCACTGGGAATAAAATGACATCTCTAAACTTGGCCACCATATTTGGACCCAACCTGCTGCACAAGCAGAAGTCATCAGACAAAGAATTCTCCGTCCAGAGTTCTGCCCGGGCTGAGGAGAGCACAGCCATCATCGCTGTGGTGCAGAAGATGATTGAAAACTATGAAGCCCTGTTCATGGTAGGTGGCCCTTCTGTGGCAGGACATCTCAGTAAGCCGCCTATTGGGTGCCTCAAGTTTGCCATGCCATCTTCTGGTTTGCAGTGCTGGTCACTGACTGAATTCATTGGAAGCCAGGCAGTTTCAGTGGGAATAGAAAGTTTCATAACTATGATGTCACTTTAAGTTTGTGATTCCATGTTTAAACAAACATACTTGAGTTATAAATTTCGTTTTGTTGTTCTCTAAACAATGATCACGTTTCGGAGTCATTTAATTATTCATAAAGCAGTGTCCTTGCTCAAAGTGGTGATAAAACTCTTCTTTTTGGAATTCTATCTGTGGTCATCATGAATTCATGTATTCATAAGCATCCTCTGTGATGGCACCTCGTCCAAGGTCAATCTTGACATTTTAATTCCTGCATGAAGCTTCACCTGTCCTTCCCATGTTCTCCTCATGCCACTTCTCTGTCCCATGAACCCATTTCCTGTTCTTACTGATGTTTCTCTTCCTCCACATTGTGTATGGTCATTTACGAACATTTCCCCCAGTAGATTATAAATGCGCTTAAAACAAGGGCTGTGCCCTTGTTATCTCCTCTCTGTATCCTCCGAGCACTTTTGGAAGGCCCTCCATCTGGCAAGCACTCAATAAATATTTTTTGATTTGTATTGAATTACCAGTTCCTGTTTTCCTTCATAAAACTGCATTGCTTGCTCCAGCTTCCCCTGAAACATTAGAACAAATGCCAACTCCCTTCTATTTCTGCACACCACTCATATTGCATGTCAGAATTTACAGGAACTTTCTCCACGTTTCTTCCCCCTTTCTCTTGTCAGTTTGCAAACACCATAAAGCCTACCTATTCCTCTAGAACTCTTTGTGGCTCCTTCAAGCAAGAATGCCAGTTGCCTCTTTTGAATCCCCTTAATAGATTGGCTACACTTATCGAATGCCTTGTGTTAGATTTATCTCCATGCTTGTCTTATACCGATTATTTTTTTGTAAATTTGAGAGCCAGTGGTTTAGCATATTTGCCCCCTGTGTCTTACACCTATGTAATTGTGACCAAGTAATTTAATACTCATTAAGCATAAATTTTAGCTCCTGTGAAATGGAAAAAATATAAATATGTCCTAATTCCCAGGGTGCTTACCAGAATTATTTGATATATGAAAGCATTAGGCAAACTGTAAAAGCCTATCCAAGTGTTAATTAATAATTATGTTAGTTGGATAACACGAGCCGCCTCAAATCTCAGTATTTTAGCACAACAGATAGAAATATCTCTTTGACACAAAGTTTAATCGGATGTTTGGTAGACAGCCTTCCAGTTGTCTGGTGATTTAGGAACCCCAGCTCCTTACATCTTGAGACTCTGCTATTTCCTGAGATTTTATGGGTAATGCCAGAAAGGGCATCCATCATATCCACTCAGATCCTATTGGCCAGAACTTATCCACAAGCCACACTTAACTGCAAGGGAGGCTGGGAAATGTATTCTGGTAGGATTTCCAAAAAGAAGAGAAAATGGACCACAGTGAAAAGTTCACTGAGGTAGAATGGTGTCTTGCTCCTCATTGTGTCTCTGAAGCACTGTCCCTATGTTGCACATGATAAGCTCTCAAAAAATGTTGAATTCATAAAAAGAAATGTTGAATTTGTCATTGACTCTATAAATTTCACACTTCAACCAAAATCCTCATAATTAATTACATACTTGGATGAATCAAGTGTTTGAACTTTTCAACATTTTCTTCAAGTTTTAACTCACATATCATCTTGCCAAGTAGTCTTGGCATTACTTCATGTTCTCTGGATTTTTTTTAACAAAAAAATACCTCTCATCAATCCTAATTCTATTATCTAAATTCTGTATTCTAAACAAAGTTCTCCTTTACATGAAACCACAAAGCATCAAGTGTTTCTTTTCTACCCAGACACTAACAAAACTCTTCCTGGCTTCTTTGAAAGTACAGCTACTGCTGTTTTCATTGTGCCATTCTTCTCTCCATTTCCTGCAACCTGAATTACTAAGAACAGCATAAAACATCAGTATCCCTCCTTTTCCAGCCTTTTCCAAATTGGATCTTTGTTTGCCATTCCGAGTAGGGATTGATGTCAAGGTTCCATTAGGCAGTAGCTCATATTTGTGTTCCCCAGTTATGGTCTTTACTTCTCTAAGAAGCTTTTCCTGACCACCTTGTCTAAAATGCATCTTCCCCAACCCTACACACACACCCTCACTCCCTATTTTCCTTCCCTGCTTTTTCTCCTTAGTACTCACTACTACTAATACAGGGTTTTACTAATTTCTCTAGTTTGTTGTGTGTTTCCCTCATGAGAATGTAAGCTCCATGTCAGGGTGATTTTTTTTCCATTTCCATGTACAATACTTTCTTTACTGCATTACCCCTGTGCCTGGGACACGGTAGGAACACAGTAGATATTGGTTGAATTGATGAATGACTCGGTGGCAGTGCTGTGACATATGATTTCCATATTACCAATCCTTACTCCTTATGTGTATGAAAAGGTTTGGGCGTGGAAAATTAAGGATACTTTTCTCAGAGTAAGTTAAGCATTAACATAGTCATTCTTGTTCTCCTTAGACAAACTACAGGAATTACATATTGAGAAAAAGACTAGTGCAGTAGGAGGACAGGGGGGACAAAGATCCCATTGCTGAGTCTATAAAAAGAAACTGGCTCTGGAACCAGAAAACTTTACTATGGTCCTGTCTTTGCTATACATTAGCTACATGACCTCATCTTCTTAGATTTTTGTTTCTTCAGTTAACAAAAGACTAGGTTTGAATGAATGATACCCCAAATCTCTTCTGCTTCTAAAAATCTGCATAGTTCTATGCCCTAGCACTTCCCCTTATTTTTGTAAAGCACAGAAGAAAATTAATCTCATCACATTTTAGATTTTCCTGGCATATTTGGAATTTCAGAATCTAGTTAGTTATACCAAGGCCGGCGGTTGGTCGGCAAAGCTGGTCTATGTGGGGGGACAAAAATGCAATCATGTATATAGCTATTTTATTTTGTTTTGTTTTGCTATTTTAAGAAGCTTTCAGAATTATTGTAATTCCAAACAAGGAAGGTGAAGCTAGACAGGACCTGATGGTTAAAAGTAATTAGCAATTGTGCAGTTTCACAGTCCTTAGAAGGGTTTATGAGCTTGGAAAGGGAGGTGTCACTTCCATTGGCATTAGAAAGGAAGACTTGTTAGAAAAGGTGTCTATGAGCTTGTCCTTGAAAGCAGAGCAGACCTGGAGGCAGTGATTCCACGGAAGAACTCATGAAAGGAATATAGAAACCCAGGGGCCTGGCAGGGACCCAGAGTTTGTTCTGAGTGTTCTAATGTCCTTCATTTCCTGATGCTGAGACTGCTTCTCCCAAGTGGCCAGTATCTGAGTTAATGCAAAAGGGCAGAAAACAACCTGGCTTTGTCCCATAATACAGAAGAGGCAACTAGATTCAGAGGATGACACATGATTCAAGAGTCTGGCTAGGACAGTCTTCTGCATTGGTTGTTTTCTTTTCAGGCACTCTTTTGGAAACCCTAGAGCTGGAAATAGACCATAATAACAGACATCATGACTACTCTATGGCAAGATCCAGGCAGCACATTGTAACAGTGGCCCTCAAATTTGAGCATGCCACGGTGTCACAAGGAAACTTGTTAGACATACAGATTCCTAGGCTGCACTCCAGAGAATCAGATTGAGTAACACTGGGATTGGGCCCAGGAATCTGTACTTTCTAATGAACACCTCCAGAGGCTCTGGTAGTTTCCTAACTTACACCTTGAAAAACCACATCTTGGGAAACACCAGAATGGTGTAAAGACCACGAGCTTTGGAATGAACTACCAAAATTCAAATCCCTGCTCAGCTGTTTATTTGCCATGTGTTCTTGGGCCCCACACTTAAATACCCTAAGCCTTCATTTTCCTGCTGTAAAAAAAGAAGAGATGAAGCGACCTACTTCACATGATTGTTTTGAGAATTAGAAATGACATTTTAAGGCACCTAGGACAGGATTGGCATATACTAGGCACTAAAAAGAAAAAGATTGCTGCTATTATTACACTAAAGTGATAAAATGCCTGCCCTTTCAAAGCACATTCAGATGTCATCTTGGAAATCAAGGCCATCCTGACCACTGTGTATAATGCCGTCACCTGCTCCCACACACACATTCTCCCTAGATCCTTATTCTGCTATTCTTTTTTTACATAACATTTATCACCTTTTAACTCATTATATAATTTACTTATTTGTTATGCTTATTGAGACCTAATAGAAAGCAAACCTCACTAAAGCAGGGATTTTTGTTTGTTCTGCTTATTGACATTCCCACAGCACCTAGAAAGTACGTGGCAGAAGAAGATGGGTCCTCGGTAATTATTTGTTGAATAAATACTGTAACTCTATTGCTAAAAAAAGTGTATTTTTGTTGTTTGTTTGGTTTTTGGCCAGTGCCCATATACCTCTTGGATTCCCTTACCTCTAAATCATGACCCTGCATTTCTGATATCAACAACTGTTTAAAAACTGGCTAACATAAAATGATACTGTCCGGGGGCACTGGAAATAAAAGATAAGAATCATGAATATTTAGAAACGGTCATTGGTATTATCCTAAGCAGAAAGTACTCACCGACTGAATCATTGACACACTAATTATACTGAAAGTTGTTGCTCCTGTAACTAAAATTGGGAATCTCAGAGAAAACTCATCTTGCTCTTGAAATTAATAAGAGCTTCAGAGCAAAGTGGAGAAAACTGTCAGCTCATGCTAAGCTGATGTTATATGATTCTTAATAGGGCTTTTTTTCAGAGAGGGACAAGGAAGATAAGGCACCACCCTTGCAGGCTGATGAAAATTCTGGAGTGCAGTGGAGACGTGGGAAAGCCAGCACGTTCCCACCCCACGGGGTCGTCAGCCTGAGCTGGGGACCAGCTCAGCACACATGGGAAATTTCGAATGAACCCTGCTAGGAGCAAGGGTCAGAGGCTGTGAGGAGGATTCCAAGCTCAGAAGCCAAGATTTGCTTTGTGTTCTCTTCATTCCCTAATGCAAATTGCATTTTCTTAAAGCTTCTTTGCACGCCAAGTCGGGAGTCAAACAATCATCCAGGTCATCAAACAAGAAACCACCCCTCCCAATATAGCCAGATAATTATATATGATTTCCATTTCCTTTTCTGAATAGCAAAACTACGCCTGTTTATGTGCTGGGGGTTGGGCTAGTCATTACGTACATCATTGGCTTATCTAAATTTCACCACCATTTCATGAGGCGTAAGCCAAGTTCCTTTGCCCAAGTGATACAGTGGCTAAGTGAATAGTTTCTACAGCATGATGCCTCCTGACACAAAGGAAAAGGCACTTACTTTGATGTGGCATCTCAGATACAGAGTCCATTTGGGGGGGGGAAGAAAAGTATTAATATGTATATCTTAGGCAATCTGAAAATGGGGAGTGAAGGAGACCTTAAACAGCATTAACACCGCTGGACTAATCATAGCACCCATCCACTTGACGTTCAGGCCAGCAGAAGGCTTCAAGAGCCTTCGTGGGCTGGAAGCTGCTCACCTTGTCCCTATCTGCAAAGACAGAACATATTTCCTGGGGGCATCGCACACAGGTGGAAGAGAGCAAAAGCATATCACGCCTGAGCCATTTCCACTTCTCTTAACCTGTTGCCATGGAGCAAAGACTGCTAATATTTCTTCATCTTCCTTACTTGAATCATTCCCCAACATAGCTCTGTGAGTCCTGGGTTCTTCCACTGATGTGCTTCAATTGCCAAAACATGCTGCCTGGCATGTGTCAGGCACTTGAGAAATATTTGTCGAACTTAATGCATCTTGACCCCCTGGTGCATCCAGATACGCTTAAATTATTAAACCACCTGTCACAACAGAGCTGCACCAAAGGTTCTCAGCTGGGCCTACCCTTGTTTGAGCTTTTGCTCCCATCAACAGCCAAAGTGATTTCTTTTAGTGTGTTTCTTAACTATAAAATGTCATCATGATTTCCACTGATATTTACTTTTGCTGGGTTTTAAATGCCAAAGCATCCTTCTTGATCAAGTGCAAAGTAGTGGATTGGTGTGGAACACCCAGCAGCAAGTACAGTAGGGCTGGATCCTGGGAATTGCTCTTTGAGCAGCCCTTAACAGTTTGTTATGGTGACTTAGTAAATGGAGAAAACTCATACCATTTTTCCCTCTCAGTGGTTTATGGAATAAACTACCCCATATCAGTTATACCCTAGGCAATCATTCAAGGTTTCATTTTAAATTTGATAGGGTAGATTTTAATTGTGGCAGTTTTATTCCTTCATATGTGCAGTGTTTACATTTTTTCTCTCAAGCAGGAAAGTCCAAAGTTCTTTTGATTTTTGGGATAGCATTATGCTTTGAAGGAACTCATTAAAATCTAAGGAGTTGAGTCTCTGCATAAACACAACCATAAATGGTACCCTTAGAAAATATCTAGAATTACTAAATAGTTGACTAAAACCCAGTACAGATTTTGATGTGAAACAATGAATTGTTAAGTGAAGAATCACTTTGGGCTGGGTTTTGTTTCTTCCTTTTAACATGCAGAATTGCTTGATTAAAAAAAAAAGTAATATGTCTTTCACTATCCTACTCCTTAGTTCCCATTTTGTTATGTCCAAAATCCCAGAAGCAGAAAAGGAAAATATTGTTTAATTATTGACCTATACTTTTCATTTTTGGAGTTTTTGTATTGATAAGAAAAATAGCTTAAGAACTTAGGAAAATTCTGATGATCTTCAGTTGGGAAAGGAAATGTATTTTCTCACTCTAGAAATGAATATCAAGAATATTGTGCTACAGCATGACATTGGTACTATTGATAAGTAGAGAGAAACATCTAGACAAGGACAACGTAAGAAGTATATATCATGCAGACCATAATCCTGAGTGATTTTATATTATTATTATTATTAGCCATTTCAACAACATTAATTGAGCATCCATTGGGTAGAAAACACCACCCTAGCTTGTGTTCTGGAAGAGCATAAAATTGAGTGGGTGAATAGGTGAATGGGTGAGGGTCACAGAACTGTGGGTAGGAGCTTCCAGAGAGAAAAGAGTAGGAAGGCAAATTTAAAGGAGGAATGTGAGACATCATTTAGGAAGCACTTGCCTGGCAAGGAGAATAATTAACTGCAGGTGGCTTCAAATACCAGCATTTGTTATCTCACATAGTAAGAAACCTAGAGGGGCACAATGTTAGCAGCTCAGTGGCACTTTGCTCTCTCTGCTCTGCCATCTTCAGCTGCAAAATGACTGCAGTTGTTACCAGTATCTCTTGCAGCCATCATTGCATCAAGCGATGATGTTTCCTCTTATGCATCACTTTTCAGTGTGCAGGAGAACATTTTCCAGAAGTTTCTACAAGGCCCCCCTTAGGGTACCTTGGCCAGAATTGGTATATATGATCTTGACCTGTGAGGGAGGCTAACTAACAGAAAACTACAACCTTAGGAGCCTGTATCGGTTCCAGGTGGAGAATTCGGGTAACCCCTGCCTTAAGGAAACTTACCTTCTAATTATGTGACCAGCAGGAAGGAAGACTCAAGGTCTGGCAAAAGAGAAGGAACCAGAAGGGGAAGGCTACACAGAGTCTGGCTTCCAGACTCTTGCAGTTGAGGGGCCAAGAGGTCATAGGCTGTAACTCCGGAAATTCAGAGGGAGGTTGGGAGCAGAGAAAATCCCATAACTTAATTACCCACAAGCAAGAGAAGAGCATGATTCTTGTCCATGGACGAATGGAGACAGAGACAGAGTGGGAAGACTGTTAGTAAAAAAATAAAAAATAAAAAATCACAAATATTGTCCATCTCCTTGTTATCTGCTTTTATTTTTTCTTTTAAGTGTTTAACTTATTATTTCATCTATTTCTTAACATTTTTATTACTATCCCTCCTTGCAATTGGTAAGGTATTTTCAAACTGGTTAGCCCTTTTGATTCCCATAACACCCCCATTGAGGAGAATGGATATATACTTTTAAGATTTGCAGAATCCTAAAGAAGGTGATTGATGTGTCCCAGTTTACATTAATTAGAAGCAGCAGAGCCAAAACGACTTCAGGGGCTGTTGACTCAGTGGGATATTTTTTGACAGCATCCTAATTCCTGAAAATGTACACACTAGTGAATGCTCTGCCTGGATATTTCTTTCTTACATACTTTAAGCTGCTGTTGCCTATCGGTTTATTCATTTGCCTTTTGTTTCTCCATTAAGTACCTAAATTAATAGAAAAATGAATGCTCACGCAATTGAACTAAGCCAGTAATTTGAAATTTTTATTAAATGAGAGGAAACGAAATGTGAAACTATAGCCAAAGATTAAAGGAATTATAAGAAAACAGCCTTGAATGCTGTTGTATGATTATCAGTTCCAGGCATCATTTCAAATTCTTACCTCATTTTCCCACTGGCCCCAATTTTCGGAACTATTCCTTTATTACAAAAGGAAAAAACCCCTGCAGTTTAATCATATAAATTTTTGAAGCTGCTTTAAGTCATTTTACAACGAAATGGATTATAAATTAATTAATTTAAGTAATGGATCATAAATTAATTAATTTAATTAATGGATTATATACACTGTAATCAGTTTTGTATAATACATAGGAAAATATTATCTGCACTTCCTGTAATACATGGATCTACATTTTTAAGCCATATCTTTTTATTTATTTGTAAATAATGTCTCTAAGCCAAAATGGTATCGTAGGTTTTTTGTGAAATGGGTTTTTTAAAAAGGAAGTTATAGATAGATTTATAGCCATGACCCTTTGTATTTGCATTTGTTACCAATAAGAGTCACATATGATATAAAAAATAAACCTCCTTGCTGCTCCTGACTCAAGATCCTTATCACTGATATTTTTCCTTCCATCTGCCTGGAAGGATTTTCTCCAACTCCTTCATCAACTTCAGTTCTGTGCTAAAATGTCAGCTTCTTTGGGACCTGATCATGCTATTTAAAATTGCAGCGCCCCTCCCCAGCATCTCCTGTCATCCTTCTTTGCTTCTCTTTCTGTTTTCCTTGTATATTTGTTTAATGTCTGTCTTCCCACATTCATTTCCAGCATCATGAGGACCAGAGTTCTTGTCTGTTTGGTCTGTAGTGGAATCGGAATCATAGCACCCACTGCCTGGCACTCAGGAAGCATTCACTCAATATTGACAAAATGGGTAGAAGAGATGGAGGTGGGAGAAGGCCAGAGGGAGAAACACCACTGTGCTGAAGTAGAGGGTGTTTGGGGGTGGCTCTTAGGGGAGAAGATGGGAAATAGAGATCAAAGAGAGCAAGTGAGTGCATGCCTTCAGCTATGGGGATAAAGAGGGTTTCCAGCAAGTGAGTGTCTTGATCAGAGCATTCCGACAACTGTATACACAAGAAATTTGATGCACATATGAAGGAAATAGTGCACAAATAAGCAGGCTGTTGTATGAAAGGTCCATCAAGTACGTATTTGTCTTTCCAACTAAAAACTCAAACTGGCTTAAGAAATTTGGGGGCTCACATAGCTGAACAATCCAAAAGAAAATATGGCTTCAAACATAGCTTGACCCAAGACTCAAATAATATCAAGACACCCCTTTTTTTCTCTCTTCATTTCTTGGTATCATTTGCTCAATTGTCAGGCCCTGTATGGCTATAGGCCCTGTGTCTTTTCTCTCAGAAGTCTCAAGGAAATTCTCATGACTTTTCATTGCCTCTAATGGAGTCATATGCCTGTTGCTCAGACAACCATGGTGGGTGGGAATGGAACGATAATAGGCTTAGACTGGGGTGCATACTTCAACCTTGAGCGAAGAGTTGGGGAGCAGTTGGTTTTCCAGAGGAAGTTGGGGTATAACTATTTAAGAAGAGGGAAATGGAGGCTTGTAATGGCCAACAGATGACCACTACAAAGAGATAATTAGGGCTTGAACTTGGGTCATTGCAGTTGGAAGGGAAGAGGGAGGAAAGAAGTGACAGAGATGAAACCAAGTAGGCCTCCCAGCTCTAAATGGGAGGAGGAGGACACAGAGAGGCTTGAATACATGATTTTGAGCTTGTGTGACTAGGGTTTGGCAATGTCATTAATGAAGATTTGGGATAAAGTAGAAGGAACAAATTTATAAAAGAAGCAATGCGTTTTCTTGCTTGTCCTCCCTGGTTTTTTTAATAAAATTGTTTCCAGCTTCTCAGAGCTCAGGAACCACAGAGTTCTACAAGAGGCAAGAGGCAAATTCTTCCACCAGCCACTTATTCTCAGAAGACTTGTCCCTGCAGTTGTAACAAGTCTTCTCTCTGAGCCCGAGTGTGGGAGAATCAGACTAAAAGTTTATTTTATCTCAGTAGTTTGAGTTTCCTTTGGTTGAGCTAGCAGCTTCTGTGGAATAGGAAACCTTCAGTCAGATCTGGGTTCAATCGTTTCTCACAGAACATTTCCACACGAATGACTTAGGGTTGCAAAGCCATCTTAGAAGATGTACTGTGGATTAGGCTTAGAGAAACACGTGGCACTCGTCCACAGAACTCTATTGGGTGCCTATCCAATTATGAAGTGGGAAACTTTTAATTGGTAATGGACCAGGGTACAAGAAAGGAGTGAAGGCAGGCACCGAATAACAAAGTGACGTGTGCAAATGTAGTAGCCAGCAGTTTTTTGACTGTTTGCTATTGACCAAGTGCTGTTCTAAAGTCACAGCATAGAATGAGTCACTTAATTGCCACAGCAACTCTTTGTGGTACTACTGTTACTCCCACGTTACAGATGGGTAAACTGAGACCTAGAAGGGGCCTTGGCACTGTACCTTGTTGAAGGCCCCACAGCTAATAAGTGGTGGAGCTGGGATTCAAACACAAGCAGTCTGGCTCGAGAGCCTGCCCTCTTAAGAAACTGATCAGATGTTCCAGAACTGCCCAAGACAGTCATCATTTATACCTATTGTCTTGGCATAATTATAAATATGAACTCTAAAAAGTGTCCTCACTGGGTCAATAAATTATAAACACCATTCTCTTAACCATGATATTTTGCTTATTCAAAGCCAAGAAAATCTAGCCTGAGAAACAGAGACATCCAAGTGGTTAGGTTGTATCTCCAGCATATGAAGGGTGACATTTTAGATTGAATATGACTATTTGGTAATCATCCAGTTTGTCCTGAGATTAAACTGGCTGTATGGATTGGCGTAGGTTTGGTTTTAACCACTCTGCTCTCGTACTACTTTTAAGGCTGTGTTTCACACTATAGTAAAGTCTCCAATGACCTTATTTTGCCTGTTTCTTGAATGGTTTGATTTATGCCTCAACATGTGGCTCCTCCAGGTTCCGCCGGATCTCCAGAACGAAGTGCTCATCAGCCTGTTAGAGACTGATCCTGATGTCGTGGACTATTTACTCAGAAGAAAGGCTTCCCAATCATCGTGAGTATGCCAGTTTTCCACCTTCTAAAACCACATTAGGGATTTCTATTTCCATTTCTGAAGTACTAGAAAGGTTTACATAACTCCATGCAGGGTGACCTGAAGTGGAATTTTGGCAACTTTCTGGCAACTGTGATCAGTCCCCCTAGTCAGAAAATTCTTCAGTCTTACCAATCCACTTACCGAATTAGAAACCACTTTACCAGATTTTTCTGTCTCATTTTCAGCTTTCTCTAGCCTCTCAAGGTTTTTTGACTGTATTTACTGGGGGTGGAAGCAATAAATCACTGGCAAGAAGCTCAGAGGACTATAATGCACATCAACGATTCAGCTTCTAGCATTCTGATAACTGCGCTTCAGGGCCCCTAAGGCTGCATGCACCTGTCTGTGCGCGCAGCTGTACCGGCGGGAGTGACCCATTACCAAACCACAGGACGGGCCTTGGCCAAGGCCTATGTGCCCGTGTGAAATTAGAGCTGTGCACTGTCTTGGCTCTCTCTTTATGGCTAGTATGCTGCTGATGAAAATGCACTCTGGTCTCCACATGCATCCATGTTTACAAAGAGGAAAATGCAAGTCATGCCTCAGGCTATGGTTTGCTGCCATTTTTGCCCCCAAAGGAGAAGCCCTGAATTTTTTCATTAGCCAGATTTTATGGTTAATCCCAACCTTCACTACAGAGGCACAGTGTGTGGGGGCACTGAGCATTTGGCAAAGCTCGTTAAGGGTACTATATTGCATCATTAACCAGAAGGAATATCACCACCATGACACCAAGCCTTAAATTTGTGACAGGAAAAGTTGTTGCTATTCTCTTATAAAATTATCATTTGCGTTATACTTTTAATCTACTGAACTTCAACAATTCTAAGACACATTTTCCCCCATGTTTTATCATCTCTGAAATTGAGATTTATAATCTTATAATCAATGACATGTCCTAATGTAATTCATAGCATTTTTTTCTTTCTTAGTCATATATAAAATAATGGTATGTCTTATTTGATGGTGCCTAGAAACAATGACACATGTTAAGTTATTCCTATATACTGATGTTGAATTTGATAAATTAATTTTCAGTTATGATTATTTCAGATATTTTAAAGATTATATTATTTAGAGAAATTTGCTGAAAAAGGATTCCATGTTGTTTGGTCTCCTTCTTTCCCAGGTCATTACATTAATAGCACTACTAAATTCAGCTTCACTCCATCTCCAGCCGAGCAGGAAAGACCTTTTAATTGGATCACCCTTTCAAATGCACTTTTAAAAATCCATGTCTGTGACAATTATTATCAGGCCAAATTCTGGTTCAAGTAAGACGTTTTGCCTGGATTCAAGCCTCAAGAGCCATGAGGGAATAAAAATGCATTCAAATTGTGTAAATGGGCTAGAATTTCAGGGCCTTGCTTTTCATATCAGAGAATTGGCCTTACACTTAAATTTTTCCTATCTTTCTAACCCTCGTCAAGGTTTGAGTTCTAACTTAAGTTTTTATACTAACAAATGGCTTTTCTTCCAACAGATTATGTACCAGCAGAATTTTAATGAACTCACTTATTTCCCTCCCTTTTGCAAAGAAACAGACATAGTGGCATTTCTATTTGTGAATCCCTTATAAAGCTGTATTTATAACATATCACTGGTACTCTGTGACAAAGCTAGAAAACACACACCTAAAAATCCACCGATTTTTGACTGGCCAAATTTCTGCTTTGGTGTGGCACTATTAACTAGATAAATTTTGCACTTTAAAGAAAAGTTGATGGAAGTTGTTTTCATGTGGTTTTCAAGTATGTTCTTTGCATATAAATGCCAAGGTAAAAAGTGAACATTTCTTCCTCTACTATTAGGAAAAGAAGCATGCATATTAAGCCCATCCCAAGCTGTACAATTGTCTAGCCTCTTCTGTTCTCTATCCCTATGAGAGTAAGAGGTAGAATTATAAGGTCTAGCCAAGCTGACTCTAGACCAAGGTCTTAGGTGAGTGTCTGGGCTTCCAGGAAAGGCAGGGGAGCTCATGGGAGGTCTGTGTATGTCAAGGACTGGCATTATCAGAGAACAGAAAACATTTGGGGAAGACTGACTTAGTAAGAAGGAGAAGAAAATGTTTGGCTTGTTTTTCATCTAGGTGTAGGCCTAGGAACAGCCCAAAAGGCTGATAATAATGCCATGAGGTAAAATGCATTCATTAATAAATGAATATTTATTTTAGTGACCTTTTGGGGCTTGAGAGTCCTACCCTTGAGCTATAGGTGGTGTCTTTATGCCATAAACATGTGCTTTCCAAACTTTACTGTGCATACAGATCATCACATCTTGGTAAAAGGCTCTTTCTGAATCAGTAGGACTGACCGGTGGAGATCTGAGAATCTGAATTTCTAACAAGCTCCCAAGTGATGCTGATGCTCCTGGTCCATGATCCACACTTGGAGTAGATAAAGCTTAAAATATCAAAGCATATGCTTGCCTGTAAGAGCTTCCAGACTTGTTGGAGGAGGCCTCTGAGGTTAAAAATAATAGGAGGCCTGTTATTAAGTATGTCACAGAGTACTAAACGATAGGTGCTGGAACAGTTGCTCTCAGACTCACCTGCTCCCTGCAATCACCTGGGGAGCTTGAAGAACAACTATGCCTGGACCACCCTTTAAGAGATTGTGGTTCTTTTGTTCTAGATTGCAATCTGGACATTGGGATTTTTCAAAGTTCCTCACGTGATTCTAATGAGCAACCAGGGCTAAGAATCTCTAGCTTAGATCCACCACATTGGCTATCACTTATTTACTATCACGTGGGAGCTCGAGCTGGGTGATTTTTGACATTAATAAAAGGAGTCTTTGTGTTGACAAAGGAATGCTCCAGACTGTAAATCCACTTGGAGTTTGGAGAGGGGAAAGAGATATGGCTTCTGAGAAGAGGAAAGATTTGGAGTGAACTTTGAAGATGGGGAGGATGTAAACATGCCTGGATGTTTGGGGAGCTTGGAGCAAGGCCCGAACATAACAGTAACTATTGACTGGCTGGGGGCATGATAGAAGCTGGCCAGCACTGAGGGCAGAAGCCCTAGAATGGCTGGCTAAGGGGTGGTATTTAAGTCAAGAAGCAGTGATAATGGATTACAGCGACAATAGATTACTGTGATGGTAGATTATAGGGATGGTAAATTATATTATAGTACCCCAAAATGGCACATGTTGCTGGCTACATTGGCATGTCAATTATCCATCAATAACACATGCTTGTGTAGTTTAACATACTGGTTAAGGCTTCGGATCCAGAGCCAGATCCAGAGCCAGATCACTCGAGTTTGAATTCCAATTCCAGGGCTCTTAGCTGTGTGGTCTTGGATAAATTCCTTAATCTCTCTCTGTCTCAGCTTCCTCATCTGTAGACAAGAGGTAGGCAGTAGCACCAAATTTAATATAGAGTTGTCTGCTCTTAGAATAGTATATAGTTTATCATAAATGCTTAATAAATGTTAACAATTACTAACAGATTGCTTCAAATTTCACCAGTTGGTTCATTTGCAACTATTTACCAAAGACTTGGGCATCGCTAGACTCTATTTTGGTTTCCATGAGATAGCAACCTACAAAGCAATATGGCACAAGAGAGAACTTTAAGTTGTGGCATTGTGACTTAAAGCAAAGCCCATTATTTGTGACCCTTTGGGTTTTTTTTCCTGAAGCTTCTGTTCTTTGCTACCAGTCCACATACCTAAAGAAAGCTTTACATTCCTGTGAGGCCAAGTGGAAACTACACAAGATTTTATTTGCAGGGGAAAAGAAACAAGTTTTCAAAAGTGTAAAACCAAGAACAAGAAAAATATTTATTATAATTTCTGTTTTGAAAGAGCAAACATTGAGTGATATTTGGGAACTTAATGTTTTGTTTTGATCTGGGTTTTTCCCTGCTTCATGCAACATTGGTATTGGAGGAGTGAAAGGAGAATTCATTATTTTTTCTTGTGCTTGTCTGCTTAGATGTTTGGCTCCAACCAAAGGGGATACCAAAGGGAGATTAAAAGAGATTTCTATTACTAAGAATGCAAGACATCCAGTTTTTAAAAATTGCTTGTCCAGTATCTTTGTTAGAATGATATACTCTTTTCTCCAAAGATACTTAAAATAGATCCCTGACCCCTTTGATTTAGGGATGTGAGGAAGTAGGGGATGAAAATGGAAAGTTAGTCAAAGAGGACATGGTATGTTGAATGCGGGCATTTGCAACAGAACAAAGGTATCATAGCAGGGCTGGGACTAGGGAAATGCCTAGACACAACATTTAAGGGGGTATCAAAAAATCATCAAAATTAACTATATCGTAATGTAATAATTTTTAAAACTCAAGTTAATGCCGAAAATCTTTGATGACAAAATATCAAAATTTTTAAAAGACTAGTGTCGTGCTTAGCCATACAGGAACCTGAAACAAAAGGTAAAATGTGTGCCCCTGGCTTAAATGGAGGCAACTCATAAATCAGATTTTCAAAATTGACCCTGTTCTCTTGGTTCCAACCAAGAGAATTGCTATGTTTGACAATTCCTCTTGACCGTGTGATAATCTTAAATAATTTTAAATTGAGGTAACCTGAAATAAGATAATAATGAAATTCTGTTTGGGCATAAATAAAACATTTAACTTAATATAATGATATAAGTTCTAATGTACCTACTTTTTAATTTTTCAACTGCTTTGATGCTCTGAGAAAAAAAATAACCATACTTAGAACCATGTATACAGAGATGCAGTTTTCCTTTTGCCTGAGGCGCCTCAAGCCCCTAGGGTTCTTCAAAGGGATGCTTGGCAGAACTGAGCTTGATAAATGTGAAAATCCTTTATGAATTCAGAGCTCAGGAGAGCACAGCAGAGCTCAGATCATCTGAGACATGGTAACTAGTTCTAACAACAGTTCTTTTAATTTTTAAATATAGGCTTGAGAAAATATGCAAGGATGATTTGCTTTTATTCCTTCAAACCTCATAGGCTCCCCTGGAATAGAATATTAACTAAAGAAGGCTAAGTAAAGCATTCTCTTGTATTTTCTAGAAACAAGATCAAAATAGGACACATTTAACTGCATTTGGGGAGAAGGCAGATATGGATGAACTAAACCCATAAGTATACATTTTTAAATTCCACTGTGGTTAATTCTGTTAGTGGCTGTCACCAAGTTTTTACCAAAATTGTCAAAAAATAGTAAAACTGGTGACTAGTGAATCAGGACCATTGTTGAAGAGCTGTACTCATCTCAAAAGATAAAATTTCAGAACTGGAAAATAATTGTTTTGTTTAGCTGGATGTTCATCCTATTGAATGATAGGTGTCCCTTCTTCATTCTGGGGAAACATTAGGCTTTCTTGTAATTTAAAGGTATTACATTTCACTTCTCAAATAAATATCATGTAAACAATTTATTTTAATCTTTCAAAGATCATCATTAAAAATGTCTTCTTCTGCAAATCCATAGAGTGTTATCAGATGGACTATGATTTCTGTTTTTCTTTTACCAGGATTTGTCAAATCAGAAAAAAAGCTTCGGGAATTTTTCAGAGATAAGAAATCTGTCTTTATCAGTATAGTATAACAGCAAACAATCCTATTAACTGGCACTAACTAGTGGCCTCAACTTTCATTTCATTCCAGTACCCTGGAAATCATGAAACATTAACCCATCCACCCCCCGAGACACACACACACACACATTCCATTTAAGAAAGCCCTTTCGGCCAGAGAGGTTTAGAAAAAGCCTTATGTGGAGGAGGGAATTCCATAACAAAAAATTCCAAAAAGTATGAATGTGCCTTCTATGGAAAGGCAATCTAAGATGGAGGAAGAATTTACAGTGTCACCCCTTCCTCCCTCTGACACCTTTACTGTGATTCGCAGCTTCCTTATAAGTTTAAAAAATATTAATTTGAAAATGTTTTATCAGGCCCACTATAAATAAAATTAATAAAGACAGCACTGTCTTATCTTCACAGTGTTTTATCTTCAAATGCTCAAGGACTAACAATGAGGGGAGAAATTTCACAAAGCTCAATGTCAAGGATGCTGGCTTCATCATCGGTAGGGAGTTTGGATCCATGTCAGCTCCTCTTTGAAGTGGGGTGCCTTTTTCCCTAGGAATCTTCCTAAGAGAGGCTTTGCAGAACTGAGCATGATCAATGTGAAAATCCTCTGTGATTCTAGAGCTGCTGCAGCAGTGGATTCCTTTCCCAGCACAATTAATATCATCCAAAATGGTTACATGCTTTGAGTTCCAACAAACTGAAGTTTATCAGTTGAATGATTAAGCCAAAAATGAAGCCAACGCACATTTGCAATCTCCACGGGTGCTTCTCACTGGGGTAGCTCAGTGAGGGGCTGGGCTGGCCACATCCGGTGATTGAACCGGAGTTTTCCATTTATCCCCAGAACAAGTTCTGTGCTTCCGGCAGCAGCGCAGGCCTTCCCGCAGTACCCTGCCAGCGCGTTTACGCCCTGACCTGGAGGGAGCAGCTAAGGGTGAGAACGTGACTCGCTCTCCATGCCCGTCTCATGCTTGTCTGGTTAGCTGAGACTGGCTATGCATGCTGTGGATGGTCCTGGGGTCTGGGGGTCTAATGGGGAAACCCTCCATGTGTGGAGGCAAACCCATGTTGACTGGCAACCCATCCACCCAACACTCCCAACCTCAATCCACATCACCCTGGGACTAGAAAGAGAAGCCGCTAGGCACTTTTGGATGCAAACCCATGTCAACTGGCAACTCGTCCACCCGACGTTCTGAACCTCAATCCATTAAACTCCAAAACACAGAAAGAGAGGCCACTACATGCTTTCAGACTATTCCTCATCTAATGGTCAGAGTAAATACTTTATATAAATAGATTCATGAGCATTTTAATGCCTTTATTTGGAACCTTGAACTCAAAACTATCTTCTTAGAGTTGGATTATCCTAGGGGCAAATCTAAGAGTAGACATTTGTGGCTGCTTGTCTCATTTTTCAGACATACCTAAAGGGGGTGTGATCTTCTAAATTTGACACTGAGTGTCCTATGGAAAAATCACTAAAGACCTTCCCCCTGGGCTCATTTCTCCACCAGTCTTCAGGAATGAGAGAGTTCTCCTAATCGGAGCTAGTCTGTAGGAAGGTAACGCTCACTCTAGGAGCTCCCAGAGCTGACTCACAATAGCAGGTTTTAGCCAACCTCAGGGGACCCTGATCCTGGCTGACGACCACTTCTCTGACAGTCGTAGCCTGAAAGGTAGCTTTTATTTCTTTTCTCATTTTTATCTCTAGGTTTCAGGTTCAGAGAAATTTCCTTTCGTGTATCTTCTTTTACCATCCACATTTCTACTACACTATACCTGGACTTATTCATACTCTGTTCTCTCACAGAATTTCTGGATTGTAAAAACTTGTTTTCTGATTTGTGATTTTTTTATATAAAGACTATTACAAAGCTTTATAGATTTTACCTGATTTATTTATACGTTTGACAAACTGACTTTACTGGAAACAGTAATTTCCATAAAATTAGAAATGTTTCAGAAACTTTGGGATAGAATAGAAAGCTCTGGAAGTGGAAAATGGACAGACACAAAAAGCATAGGTATGTAATGAAGGTGTCCGCAATGACTGGGCATCCAGTCCCCTAGAGGACAAAAGTGCTCTGAAAAGCTCTCATAGTTCTACTTCCAGGCCTCTGGAAATTTCTCCACACTCCAACCTCCATTCAGCAATCCGGTTCTCTCCCTCACTTCTGTTTCTTTACTTCTAATTGTATTTCCTAAGTGGGTCTGTGTGTGTGCATGTGTGTATGCATATATGTATATTGTTGCATGTGTGCATAAGTGTGCATGTATATGTGTGTGCATGTGTCTATGTATGTATATATGTGTATGTGTGTGCATTTGTGTGTGAATATGTGTATGCATGTGTTTGTGTGTGTTGTGTGTATATGTGGGTTGTGTATGTGTGAATATATTGATCCTGAATTTGCTTCCAATAAATTCAATGATAAAGCAATAGAATGGCACTAAACTTTTTAAAATCTTCGAACTGCCTATGTTGTTGTGAGAGTCCTAAGGAGTGAATAAAACAGTTTTGTTTTTTAATTGGTGGGCTTTCACATGGGGAGACAATTCCTGGGCATAAGTTCTTAGGCAAATTTGGCTGCCACCTTCTGACCTCTGCTGAGAAAATAAAATGATAGATAGGAAAATATTCTAAACATTTAAAAAGGCCATCAACTCTAAGTATAAAAGATAGCATTTTGCTATTGATTTGTAATAACATTGAATACTATTTATCGAATAAATTTTAAAAGGGTACCAGCCCCTACTGCCTCTACTGCTAGAAAGCCGTGTTATTTAGTCAACTCCTTGTTTTGTTCACTCATTTCCAGACCAAGGTCAGGAACAAGGAGGGTTGTTCACAGTAGTTTGGTACAATGCCTGCCACATAATTAGCTGTGTATAAATATCAACTTTTACTCGTCTCACAGGCCAAGGGGTTATTTCACGTAAGTGTATTTCTCCAGCTGTTTGCCATGGGCACTCACACTGTACCTCGTACCATGGCCAGGATATACTGGGATCTGTGAAAGGAAGACATCATCTCTCACGGAATGGCCTCCTCTGTCTGTGTCCTTGGCTGTGAGCCCAGGCACTCTGAGAAGGTTCAGGGCCTGTGTCTAGTGTGAGACACCTCATCCACCTCTACCTCCAGGGATTAGTTTCAGGCCCCCCCCATTTCTCCCCTGATTAGGGCCCCAGCTGTGGTCACTTTGGTGACTTGACTTAGGAGATTGAATCAGAAGAGCAGAGAAAGTCAGATTGGCCATTTCTGCCCCTCTCTTACCTCAACATGTTCTGATCCACCACCAAACTACATTCAGTTGTCTGGATCCTGCTCACAGCAGACAGAGGAGGTCTAGGAATCAGCTGAGATGGCCACAATCTCCCTTCTTCCCCAAGCTGTGGTTCCAGCCACCCAGGGTCAGGACTACCATGTTCACCTGCAGGCCAGCCAATGCTACAGTTTTGGCCACCATCTTTGGTTTCCCTCCTGATTTGGCTCTTAGCAGACTCTTAGCTCACTGTCACGTCTATGGATTGAGAGAGTAAAGGAAGATCTGGTTATGAGAGGTTCTCAAATATCCCCGTGCATCAGAATCACCTGGAGGGCTTCTTATAAGCACAGTTTGCGGGTCCCACCCTGAATTTCCCTTTCCATAGACAGAGCTGGCTTCCTGGGCTGTGATCCACACTCAGAAGTAGCTTGCATTTGGTTTAATAAATCTGCTGTCACCATCTTGAAATTCATTTTTTTAACATGGGGCCCTGCATGTGCATTTTGCAGTGGGCTCTGCAAATGATGTAGCCAGTCTTGTCTGTAGGTCCAGAATGGAGCTTGAGAGTTTACATTTCCAACACATCCCCAAGTGATGCAGATGGTGCCCCCTGGGGAGCACACTTTCACAGCCACTCAGTGAGATTGTGCAGAGTCGACCCAAAGAATAGAGAAAAGGGACAACGGCCCTCCACCACTGCCTCCTTTCTCCCTTCTACTTGATCAGATCCGATCAGAGCTCTGAAAATGGAGAAATAAATAGTGTGGCAACTTCAGTTAGTTTTTTTGTTGTTATCATTGTCCTTGTTTTATTTTGCTAAATGTTCCCATGGGGCATACTGCCTTTTCAGCCTCCTCCCCAACAATTAATGTAGGCATGATTTCCCTGTCTATACATCAGTCCAAAAACAAGTTTTTGAAGCAGCTTGAAAAAAAATATGTAAAGTGGAGCAATATCATGGTAAGTAATTTGAGAGGTTGGGGGAAGGAAAATGATGGAAAGAGTGATAAGATAAGGCGAAGTTAGGATGGGAAACACACAAAGACATCCCCCAAGCTTCAATATACCAACTCAAGTGGTGCCTCAATTCTTCCGAACTTTTTAGCAGTCATTGGAGACAGAAATACATTATTTATTGCATGGCTCATGGTTTCATAAGGTAAAAATAACCTACTCATTCAGTAGAAACTCAAATGTCCCTAGTTCCAACACTTAGGAGAAATTTCTTCCATGGGTATCTGTCTTTACACACATAACTCCAGGCTGCATCTGCAACTTATGCCGTGTTGTTGAATGTATTCTCTTCTATAAGTGCTATAACACAGATGAGCAAGATGTGAGGCAGAATTATTGGGGTCTTTGTGAGCTAAATTTGACCTTTTCAAAATTTTCCCCCCAATATGAGAGGGCAAAAAGAAACCACAAAATAAAACATTGGTAGCCTGACTTTTTTTGTCTTGGCTAATGAATTGACTGTCCTTGAAAAGTCACATAAAATAAGACTTTATGTACTCACTATTATTGATATAAAACCATGACTTACTCCTGCTTAGTAGACATAAGACATTTTTATTAGTGACCAAAAAAAAATGTCAACTGAACAGGGAAAACAAATGAAATTAGCCAAGTAATACAATGTCTATCCCTGGTCAGAACATGGAACCCTGATTTTGAGCTGAGCTGAGCTCTGTGTTAGCTACCAATTTAAAACATTCCATTTTTTCCATTTTCATAATAGACTTTCCTCAACTGGAGTTATGCCCCATGACAACAGACAAGTGTCCATTTGTTTTTTTTGTGTGTGTGTTCCCTCTGCTAGAATTAAGGAGACTTTTCTCCCCTTTAATTAGATATGGTGGTTAAATTGCTCTTTCCCTTGCTTTCCAACAGAAATACTAAATTCCTTTTATTTTTCCTTCAAATTTATTGGTGGCCTAAAGGTCTGGAAAATCATCCTCATGGCGGTCCTCTGATTCCTTCCCCTAAGATTATCTGATATCATTTCAAACAGGAGGCAAGGAAAGGACTTATTTATTCCATGTAGGTAGGAAATGTCCTCGGCAAAAGTGCTCCCTGACTGTCCTGGTGACAGCGCTGTATCACAGATGCCAGGAAGTTGTTCTCCTGGATACCACCCCCTGCTGGAAACCTGAGACAAGCTAGATCCCCTGTGGGATCCTCCATTTGGCATGCATAAAACCATTTGGTTAGGAAAGCATTGCTCAGGCATGTGTTTACCTTCTTTAAGAGCACAAAGGATTTGTTTTGAAAAATTAAACCGCAAGAGAGCAAAGACTAGTAAAGAGAAGGGAAGTAGGGGGGAAAAAACAGAAGCAGGTTCTGGAACTTTTAATCAACCTGTGATTGTTTCCCTTCAAGATGTTGTCAGGGCCACTGTTTTGAGGAAGGTAGAAAATAAAGATGTTTCCAGGTAAGACTTCCCACACTCCTTTCATGTTCCTGAAGTTCTCATTTTGCTGTTCCACTTACATTTTCACTGTTACTTCTGTTGCTGTGACAACTCACACGTATAGGATTATGCTATGGTATGCTAATTAGCATGTCTTACATCAGTTTGTAAAAACACTAGTGCCTTGCAGAATTGTTTCAGATTTGGACTCTAGTGACCGTCATACATTTATCTTTTTCAGCCACCATTTTATACATGTAACACTCATCCCCACCAGTAGCATCATCATCTTTATTGCAGGAAGGATGGATTTACTTACACTAAGTATTTTTAGGGAGAAGAAAAGTTGTCCATAAAGCCATAGTGAACTTGAAGCAAAGAGTCAACCCTAGTTTTATCAGAATTATTTTTAATTCAGGATATTGATGAAGGTAAATGAGTTATCTGCTAGTTTTTCCTTACTTAAGGTGAGCAACGGCCTTTAATTTAGAAGTGGACACAGGAGTTAGTCTCTGAGACACTTCAGCGACACACACTGGCGATCACAGGGACCCATCTGGGCTTGGCGCGCTCCCCTCCTTCCCCGGCTCACGTTTCCTGTTTCATCTGTTGGGTTTTGCTGCCATCTGCTGGCCATTATGTGGCAATGCTTTCACTTCATGGATGTAGACGTCTCGGAACATTGTTCAAAAGGTCTTTTAGTTTCAGCCCCTGTGTCCATGCATTCTCCTCATGTCAGTTGTGTAACGGTCATATCGTTTGAATCTGGTCGCTACTTGTTAACACACTCACACACCTGTAATTGTCTTGTTGTGCCAGAAGCCCTGACATGCTGCAGTCGGAAGTTTCCTTTTCCGTGGGAGGGAGGCACTCCTCTACAGACTCCAACAAGGCCTCCAGCGGCGACATCTCCCCTTATGACAACAACTCCCCAGTGCTATCCGAGCGCTCCCTGCTGGCTACGCAAGAGGACGCGGCGCCGGGGGGCTCAGAGAAGTTTTACAAAGTGCCGGGGCAGTATATGCTGGTGGGCCACTTGTCGTCTTCAAAGTCAAGAGAAAGTTCTCCTGGACCAAGGCTTGAGAAAGGTAACTGGAACCTGGCCGGCCGACGCTGGCCAAAACAAATGACCCTTCTCTTGTTATATGTGGCATGGTGTGGGGGCGTCTCAGACCTTCTCTTCAACTCTCCCTTGTTTGATGTTCCTGTAATTGAATGAGCACTTAGTGGGTACACGGCCTCACTCCTGCTCCAGGAAAAGGAAGGTGTGGCAAGTCCAGTTGTTGGCTGGGAGAGGGTTCCGTCCCTGCAGCCCTAGCCTCAGATATCTGGGAAGCAAGCACCTGCCCAGGGGAGCCGCTTGTATTCCCAGCTGACTTTTTTTCCCTCCAACATCCAAGGAAATTTATGTGTCCTGGCTGGTGGGTTTGGGTTGCATATTTGCTAGTATAAGATGTCATCCAATTACTGCTGTTACTTTTCCAAAGAAAAGCTGAACCTACTCTGTAACAAGACAGTGTGCCAGAACCATTAGTGTTAGTGTCCAGTGACAAGAGCTCTAGGCTTGGAGTCAGAAACCTGCCACTTTCAACCAGACTCTTGAGCGAGTGATTGAGCTTTTCAGAGTCGCATTTCTTCCTGCTGTGAAAACTCAGAATAACAGTCTTAAATTCAGTGGATTGCATTAGCTAATCCACATAAAGCCCTTAATGTAGCACTTAGCTTGTAATAAGCACTCGATAAGACTTGCTGTGTAATTGTGTGTGCATTTCTTACCTGCTCCTTAAACTAGTTACCTCATCTGCAAAATGATCTCCTAGGAATCTCCTAGGGATGGGATGAGATAATGCTTGTGAATTGCTGAACACGCAGAGGCACCCAGTAGACGTTTGCTTCTGTGAATCGTAATCATGATCCCATAACAGGATCGTAGTGAGGATTACATGAGATGGTGGAAAAACCTAATATAATACAGTGCCTTCCCCCATAAATACTTATGGACAAACTGAGGGGATTGATGAGCAAATGCATGCATGAAGAAACCCATTGATGGCAGTAGCAGAGTATCCCTGAGGGTGGTGCAGAACTGTAACTATTGTTCCTCTATGTTAATGTGCTCAGTGCCTGTAAGGCCATTGCCACCCATCACCCTTGTGTTAGTTTCCTACTGCTGCTTTTGCCACAAACTTAGGGGCTTAAAACAACACACAAATTTGTTATCTTACTGTTCAGGAGATCAGAAGTCTTAAATGAATCCACAGGGATGACTTCCCTTCTGGAGGTCCTAGGGCATAGTTTCCTCACCTTTTCCAGCTTCTAGAGGCTGCTGCATCCCTTGGCTCATGGCCCCTTCCTCCACCTACAAAGCAACATAGCAAGCTTCTCCCCTGCCTCATTCTTATAAGGACCCTTGTGATTTTATGTGGCCACCCGGATAATTGAGGAAAATCTCCCCATCTCAAGAACCATAATTTAAGCACATCTGCAAAGCCCCTTTTGAATATAAGATAACAGCTTTATAGGGTCTGGGATTATGACACAGATTATTGGGGGGTGGGCCTTATTCTGTCTACCACAACCATGATGTAGAAAGAGCCTTTTTGTAAATCCAAAATAGAATGAGCCTCCTGAAAGCAGGTCTAAATTGTATTCTGTTTGTATCCAAGACTATCTCAAATTCAGATCTTTGCACAGAAGAGATGTTATAAAAATATTTATTTATTGATTTCTGTCCTTAAATCCTCATTTTATGCTATATACTTTCTATACAATTTTTTTTTCTAGATATGTCTGAGGAACCTTTCAATATCTGGGGAACTTGGCATTCAACATTGAAAAGTGGATCCAAAGACCCAGGAATGACAGGTAAAGTATTATCTTTAAACTTTATTACATTTATTCATTTATTTATTTATTTATTTAGAGACAGAGTCTCACTCTGTTGCCCATGCTGGAGTGCCGTGGCATCATCATAGCTCACAGCAATCTCAAACTCCTGGACTCAAGCAATCCTCCTGCCTCAGCCTCCTGAGTAGCTGGGACTGCAGGCACTGCATGCCTGGCTAATTTTTCTATTTTTAGTAGAGACAGAGTCTCGCTCTTGCTCAGGCTTGTCTGGAACTCCTGGCCTCAAGCAGTCCTCCTGCCTCGGCCTCCCAGAGTGCTAGGATTACGGGCATGAGCCACCACACCCAGCCTACATTTACTTTTAAAATTAATTTCCTTTAATTTTCGCTTTATTGTCATTATATGACATGCTTATCAAATAGAATTTGGGAAATGCTGAAAATAGGGAGGAAAAGGATAAAATTCTCATTAGGCTTTCCACCCAAATATGCCAACTTTTGACTGTATTCCACTCCATTTCCTTTGGAAAACTTTTCAAATATTATGATCATTCTGTTTGTGCAATTTTATGTGATTTTCTAACTTCCATTTTCCAGTTATTTTCCATTATCCTTTTTAAGGGCAAAGGAGTATTCCACAGAGTATATTCATAGTTTACAACCCAATGTTTGGGCCACTAAGTTGTTTCAATTTTTTTGTTGTTGTTATAAGTTATACTGTCAGGAGCCTCTTTTATGTACTTTTTAAAAAAATCTAAATTATTAATACAGTCACAAAATTTTGGAAAGTAAGAAAAAGCTTATCAATTCCAAGGAGGAAAGTGAGTCAAATATTATGAATCGTTCCAAGAATTCAGAGGTAGTCACCTCAGATTCTGTGGGCTGCCCTAGCTCGTGTTCCGTAAGCGGCAGATGGCAGGGCACTTCTCACTGTTGTCTGAAAATCTCATCAGCATCACAGTTAGTGAGTTTTCATTTTCACTACCTTAAAAAACAAGATTGCATTTATCATTTAATTTGCATTTCTTTCTCGCCAGTATTTTTCAGTTTTTCTGTTAATTAGTGGAGTCCCTCCCATTGAATTGTTATTTGTGTCATTTGCTGTTTATGTATGCTAGTGTTTTTAAAATCGAGTCTTATGAACTCTTTATATAATAAAGATGTTGACTCTTCATCCATATTATTTGCCACTGATATTATCCCTGGCATATTTTTTCCTTTTTTTTTTTTTCCTGCTTTGGATATCTGGAAGTTTTTATTTTACTTTTTGACATAATTAATTCTACTGCTGTCTCTTTTTGTGAATTCTTTCACAAAATTAATCTTTAGTTAAGCATGGTCAGTCATCTGTATGCTTTTCTTTTTTATATTATTTCATGGTTTCAACATTTAATTCTATAATCCATCTGGAATATGTGTTAATGTATGAGATGAAATGCATAATTATTTGTTTAGTTGCGATATATATATATACAGTCCTCTTCCCATTGTTTGCTAATATCTCCCGTATTACCTTTTAGCGCACCATGTAGTTTTAAATGTAATGGCCTCTGCCCAGCTGACTTTAGTACCGATTCATTATCTAACTATATCTCATATCCTATGAGGACTTTCCTGCCTTCTCTTCCAAGGAGAAACTCTTCCAAGATGCTGTGCTCCACTTTCCTTCTCCTGTTTCAGCTGTCACCTGTTTCAGCTGTCATCTGTCTCTGTGTAAATGCTATATGCGCGCCCTCCCCTCCCCCCTTCCCCCTACGTGGCCTTGTTCTCTTTCCCTGCCTACTTTTTAAGAAGTGGGGGAGGGCGGGCAGGGCAGACACATAGGAAAATGGAAGTCTGGGGACATATGCCCCAAGGACTCCTCATCTGCCTTTTGAAATGCACCCTTTTTTCTGTCCTTTCAATTTCTTGAAGAACGTTTTATCAGTTAGGGAGAGCTAGCTGCTGTAACAATCACAAATGCCAGTGGTTCAGCCTATTACGGGTGCATTTCTCCCTCATGCCCTAGGCCAGGGTGGATCGTGTGAGGTATGGAGGGGTGGGGGCGACTGAGGAGAGGGAGTGCTTTGTTCCACATAGTCACACAGGGGCCCAGGCTCCACCTGGCCAGTGGCTCCACTGTCCTCAGAGGCCTCGGAGTCTTCCGTGGTTTCTCCATGCTGGGCTGGTAGTTAGGGGAAGGAGGAGAGCAAGGAGCAGTAGGAAGACGTTTGGTTGGATCTTTTACTACACCAGGCCTAGAGATGGCTCACACCACATCTGTCCTCATTTGTTGGCCACGCCTTGTTTCTGTGGCCCTCCTAACTTAAAGGGAGGCTGAGAAATGCCATCTAGGAAGCGAAAAGGAACGATTGGGTGAACAACAAGCCAGTGTTTCCCACAGTGGTGCAGGGAAAATATACACAGCAGCTGCTGCATTCATTAACACCTGGCATGGAATGGAGTATTTTAGATCCAACGCGTTTATTTCTACAGCTTCCACCGATGGGATAGAAACATGAACACATTATAATTTGTGTCTCCCCTGGATCACCAAGTGCATTGAATAAGAAGGGGACACTTCTTTCCCCCTCTGAGTTCCGAAAAGTTTTCACAGCCATGTAAAAGGGACCTTTCCAGAAACATAAATTGGCGACAAGGCGATTTCATCTCGTTTGACAGCTCAGCTAATCTGCCAGAGTCTAGGCATATGTGTTTGGAGCCGCCACACGAATTGAGCCAATTATCAAAAAGCATTTGTCATTTCTTTTGCTAGGAAGTTCTTTTCTTTAGGCAGTGGCAGCTAAGAGGACACTGTGCTTTTTCAGTTTTAGAAAAGGGCAGTGGGGAGGAAAGAGCAGGAGTCTAGTCCCCAGCAGGGGTTCCACAAACTGATTCCAGCTCACACCTTCCTCTCTGGCTTCCAGGTTCCTATGGAGACATTTTTGAAAGCAGCTCCCTACGACCGGGGCCCTGCTCCCTTTCTCAAGGGAACCTGTCCCCAAATTGGCCTCGGTGGCAGGCGAGCCCGGCAGAGCTGGACAGCGGCACACAGGTCGCAGGGAGGACTCAGGCCGCGGCCCCGGCGGCCCCCGCGTCGCGCGTCTGCAGCACGCTCCCCCTTCGGGTCGCCGAGCCGCACTTGACCCTGAGCAGTGCCCAAGACCTCACCGAGAGCGAGCCAGAAGCCGCCTGGCTGCAAAGCCGGGCCCCTCCTCCGTGCCAGAGACCCCGAGGCAGCGGGAAGGGCGACAAGAGGCCCCCTCCTCCCTACCCGGGCCCGGGCAAGCCCGCCACCGCGTCGCCCCAGCAGCCCCGAGCAGGCGCGGGCCGGGCCGTGGACCCGGGGAGCCAGACGGCCGAGCGGGGACCGCGGAGAAAACTGAGCAGCGCCCACTGCCCGGCCGCCGGCGAGCAGGACGGGCGGAAGCTGGGGGAAGCCGGCTGGCTGGACTGGCAGAGAGAGCGCTGGCAGATCTGGGAGCTGCTGTCCGCGGACAACCCCGACGCCCTGCCTGAGACGCTGGTCTGAGCCGCCCCCCCGGCGCCGCCTCTTCGTCCTCTTTTCACACTTTCCAGAAGCAACACCAGAGCAACTCAGCTCGCTAGCAGACGCAGAGCGCTCACACCCTCGCCACTGGGAATCAGATTCTATTGCGTAGCCAGCCTTGGGAAAATCCAAAAACACAACCACAAACGGATGGCAATGTCCAATCTAAAAACCATCCTCTTGGCTCTGTATAAGATAAAACCCTTGCTTTGGGATAGCTTACTTGTTGTATTTATGTGTCTTCAGTTTTGACTATTGTATATTCTGTAACAGATTATGTATGATAATCATATATGATATAGTCACAGAGAGAAAACAAAAGGAACAATTTTTTTTAAACACTTCACTTCTATTAAGCAATGAGAAATACTAAGCAATGAGATTCTATAGAATGTTCTAGAATGCACAAGCGGGTTTCTGTGCTTTCACCATAGTTTTTAACTGGGGACAGCCCTTCCTTCAATGCCTAAGGAAAAAAAACACTAACAAAAGAAAACAACAGAATATGAGAAGCCATATTTTTATATAAGTAGCGAGACACAAAAAGTTTATAGTCACTGAATGCTTTTCCAAATGGAATAAGGGCTAAGGCAGATATTAAATTTGATACATTATGAGATATATTTTTAGAACCTGTTTAAAAGGATTCAGTTAAACAAGAAAAAGGCTGTGCCTAACAAAAAGACTAATGAAGAAGTCCGTCCCATTTTAGGTCAAATTCAACTTTACATAGACCATATATAATATATATTTATAATGTATAATGTTTATGTATTTTGCAAAACTATAAACTGGAATCCAAACCATAAAGTGTTTAAGAATCTATAGAAGAACATGGTTTTTCCCTTTGCCCCATAACCAGTATTAACCAAATTACATGCAATTCTTTATAAATTCAATCACATCTGGGATAAAAACTACAGCTTTGTACTTACATTGTGCCAAAGGCTGAGGAAATGTTTTCTTCGGTAATATTGTGAGTATTGTAAAATGTTCCTACTGTACTTCAGTAAGTTTGAAGTTTTTCAACTGCAAAACCATTTTTGACCAGCAGGTGGTGATTAGCTTCAGTATTTTATGAGTTTTTTCACTTAAGAAGGGAAAGTGTATTATAGAAAAATAACTTTTTTTTTTATAAAACATTCTACTCTTAATTTTCATGTTGGTGATGAAGTTTCCAGTGGTGTTTCTTAAAGTTCTATCTTGTGCCATGATGAATAAAAAGTTAAGCAAAGGCTTTGTTCCCTGGCTTTAAATCTCATGAATGAACTCATGCCACTTTCCAGGCATATACTTCACTATCCAAAAGTCTAAGTGTAATAAATAATGACAATTCTATGCATATACATATATAGATAAGGAGCTAGTTAGAAAAATATCAGATGGCTTGGGGACATCAGCTCAGTGACACCAAAGCATTTAGAAATTTATAATTATTTGTTGCAAGTAAAGGCTGATTTCCTCAATTGTGGATGAGGAAGTGGTTTTCTATAGGATGAAGCTCAAGTTTCCTACTCTTTAAATAGGTGTTGCCCAACACAATCCCTGTAAGTTATATCTGCTCTAGAGGACTTAGATGCCTAATTTGTTTCAGGGCTGAAATAGTAAAGTCTGGAAGTGGCGGGTAATATTTCTCATTTCAGAATGGTTGATATAGCTTCAGACTCTGCTGTTGGGATCCAGCACTTCTGCTACTGGCTGGGACTGGGGGAGGATTTGCCTGCAGACCTCCAGTTCTTCATGGCTGCCTGACTCAGCCAAAGGTTGCAAGCAAGATCCAGAGCAAGCACTGCTTGATTGTGGATCGCAGGTGGCCTTTCTATGCCACCTACTGTCATTCTACTCCTGCTGACCCTGTGCCTTCTTGGCTTTGAATTTGACCGTGATCTGAGCAGTTCCTTCCCTTCTTCTTGGACTGGACTGCATGACATATGGGATCCCCTTTCCACCCCACTCTTGCTGTAATAGTCTTATTTTTTAAAACTTCCAGATCAAATGGCCCTGAGATTGATGTCTATGTCAGAAAAGGTAACAAAAAGTATGTCTACCTATTAATAGATCTAAAACAGGCAGTCCAGAAAACAAGGCTGAGAATATCTTCATATATATGTATATCTATATATATAGATAGATATTCACTCTCCCTTTCTGTTTGTCACTTTAAGTCCAGTAGCCATATCTTCAGTTTAGGGAGTGAAAACTTGTTTCTTAGATGCCTTTATCATACTGAAAAGAAGCAGTTTTTAAAACACACACATGAGACCCAAAGACCTGAGTGGAAATTGAAGTCCTTTCTAACACCTTGTGAATGATATAATACCTGACCAAAAAAACTCAAACCTTCAAGTTGAACAAAACTCCTTTAACAGAGCCAAGCACAGTGGCTCAGGCCTGTAATCCCAGCTGTTTGGAAGGTCGATATGGGAAGATCACTTGAGGCCAGGAGTTTGAGATCAGCCTGAGCAACGTGGCAAGACCCCGTCTCTATAAAAAATTATCTAGGCATGGTGTCGTGCGCCTGTAGTTCCAGCTACTCAGGAGGCTGAGGCAGGAGAATCTCACTTGAGCCCAGGAGTTTGAGGCTGCAGTGAGGTATGACGACGCCACTGCGGGCTAGCCCAAGCAACAGAGGGAAACCCTGTCTCAAAAAAAAAAAAAAAAGAAAGAAAGAAAAGAAAAAATATATATGTATACATATAAAAGTTTTTTAACAGGCTATTGAAGTCACTTATACCTCCTGAGCAAAGAGATCCTACAAACAAGAAAGATGCTCCAACGTGACACAGATGTTTCCTTGTCTATGAATACTTGACATTGACATTGACATTGAAACAATATGAATCATTGTTTTTGTGTCACTGGCAAAGGAGCCAGAATGGTAATTGCAGAAATGACTACATATGAATTAGTCTTGATCCATCTAAGTAGCTATTAACATATGTTTGTTGTGGGTTTTTATAGAAGAAAAAAATCTCTTTTACCAATGGAGTTTGTGCAAATTGAGGAAATTTCTAAATAAACCCAGCTTGCATTTTTTCTTATGCACATTTTAATACACATCTGCTTGGCAGGGAGAAACAGCACTGGGATTAAATACAAAGAGATGCAGAACAAAGTCCAGGCCTGTGGGGTATGTCATTCTGATAAGCAAACTGCGGGAGGTAGATTATACTGAACCGAGAGAAAGGAAATGACTGAAGAAGAGTCACACAGAGATTAAAACAGGACAGCATCTCAACCGGGCAGAATTTTAAAACAGGACTAAATCGGCAGCAAATGTTCTTCAAGAGAAAAAATACAAACCAAAGGAAAATTCCTACAAAGGTTGGAATTCTTCGGCACAGTTAAGGCGACAGATGGTGTTGTGCAGACAGAGGTCTCTGGGGTGTGGACTTCTGATCTGGCATGGTCTTGCCCTCAAATCACCAAGGTGCACACAGCACCAGCTTGGGAGGTTGCAGAGAGGTCAAAAGATTCTCTAAGTTCAGTTCAACCAAACTCTGCTCAGCCTAGGGTGAACGACTCATCCCAGTTTGCCCAGGAAGGTCCTAGGTTTAGTAATAAAAATCCTGGGCACAGGCTATGCTATGACCTGGCAGGGTGGCGCAAGGTGGCATGGGGATCCAGAGCACTCAACCTTGACACCTTTCAAGTAGGGTGGCCAGATAAGATACAAGACACTCAGTTCAATTCAAATGTCAGATGAACAACTGACCATATATTAGTACGTCCCGTGCAATATCTGGGAGGTACTTATACTCCAGAATCATTCATTGTCCCAGATATCGCACGGGGCATACTTACATTAAAAGGGGGGTTGCTGTTTATCTGACATTCAAGTTGAACTGAGCATCTATTTGCTAAATCTAGCAACCCTAATCTCCAGCCCGGATATCCAACCCAGTCTCCAATGGCCTGCTCGACGTTCTCACTGAATGTCCCACAGTGCCTCAACTGCCCTGAAGGACCAATTGTGCTTCTACTGCTACGCTGAGCCACCTTCTCACCAGCCACCACACCATCCTTGAGGGCTCCTCCCATTTCTCATCGGCTACCTAACCTGGGATGCCGGTCTTGTCACCCCTCTGGTGCACGTCTCCTGTCTGTCCACCGCCACTCTCTCGGTCCGGGGGCTCAGCCCTGCCTTCTTGGATGGCTGCAGCAGCCTTCCCTCTCTGCCCTCCCACCTGGCCTCTGTGCTGCCACCACTCACACTTCCAAAATGCACATCTTGTCAGAGGCACACCACTGTTGAAAAACCACTAATGCCCTCCTCCCCTCTGGTTTACAGGATAAAGTCCACGTGACACGGTAACATCAAACACTCTCCACCATCCGGTCTCATCCACCTTCCACCTCTCTTCTCTCCCCAACATGGTACCCCATACTCTGGCCATACACAGAAAACCCCCATTTCCACCTACAGGGCACATTTTGCATTTCCATTCCAAGGGCCTCGATCACTCTTCCCTACTTTTCCTACTTAATCAATGTTATTTTCCTTGCAAAATTAGCTCAAACTTTCCCTTGCCACAAACATAATGAATCACAGCTTTGCCCACATGGCTATGTTAATGAGTATCACTGTGATCGCGGCTATTGTCTTATGTTTTTATCTGGAGGTTGTTCCTACTCTGTCCTTGAGGATGGGAAGGGACACTTTTCTTTTCCTCACAACTGGGCAGAGACCAGACACATAGTTGCATTTGATAAATGCTTACTGAAAGTATGCACATGCATATGATTAAGCAGCTTACCATACAGTGGAGGAAAAATACAAGTCCACTGACCTCCCAATAAATGCAGAGATAGCAGTATATTTTCCAAATAAAAAGGTTTTTGAAGAAAGGAGGAGATGGTGTGAGGAGAAGCCAGTGGCAAGCACAGAGGCACAGTCTCTTAACCAGTACTGCCCTGCAAAGACGAGTCACCCCAGCTCTGTGCTGTATGGGACAAAGAAGATGGGTGGCTTGTGATGCATTACCTTTCCGTTCTTAAGATTAAAATTTGAATGGTAGATGTGGTAAGTAAATGTATATTTCTATGCTCCCTGGTTAGTGCTCAATAAATACTAATGACTGAAAAAGCAAGGAAATTTCAAGGTGTGGGCTTTGGAGAACAGGGTTTGACTCCTGGCTTTACCATTTATTAGCTGGGTGACCTCAGGCAAGTTGCTTTAACCTGCTGACTCTCCATTTTCTCAGAGCAGTCGGAGCATAATAACAGGGTTGTTCTGGGGGTTACATAAGAAAAATACCTAGGGAAATATTCAACAAATGGCAGTGTAGCTGGTGTCCCAAGTGAGGCGATTTTAGAAACAAAAGTTGGGAACATTTGCTGTGAAATACAGGTAGTATTAGCTAATATTTATTAACGACTTCTGCTCTTGTCTAAATGTTTCATGCACATTAACTGATTTGACAACTCTCATTTTCCAGAAGGCACAATTGACTTACAGTGACATCAAATGAGTTGCCCAAGGCCACACAGCTAGAAGGCAGCAGAAGCAGGATTTGATCACAGGCCATAGGACTGTGCCACGTGCTGTTTGGAGAATGTGGAGTCAGTGAACAAAGCTCTGTGGTTATTTGCCGGACAGCCCAGCACACCTCTCCAGCTCAAGTGAGCGGCTACCATGAAAGCATTTTCCTTTTGAGACCACAGTTCACATAGAAGCAGCACACAGTATAAGAGGGGTTTTCTGTGACCAAGTCTGGGGGCTATTGTCTTTACTCATTGTTTTCCTGCCCCACTGTCATCACCTACGGAAGTTATGTGAGAAGATGTAGTTTCAAAGGAAAGGTTTTCATTATTAAAACAAAACAAAGGTAGAATTGTGCAACAGTCAGAAGTGAGGAGAGCAGGGGGACCCTAAAGAAGAAATGGGGAAGAAGCAAAACTGGGAAAGTGGCATTTGCATTGAAGATTTGCTTTCCCATATCCTGCTTGGAACTTTGACCCATGGCCATGTGAATATGTGGCAATTGTAAATGCATCACGAACATGGAGGTGGCGGAAGCACAAAGGACTCAAAGGATGCCAGAGGAAAGCGAAGCTCAGATCGTGCTTCCTGGTCCAACAGCAGCTCAGCAGCATCAGCATCTCCCGGGAGCTCGTTAGGAAGGAGGATTCACTGCCTGCCCCCAGCCTGCAGGATCAGGAACTCTGGGTGAGGGCCCAGCCATCTGTGTTTTAACAAGCCCTCTAGAGGATTCCAATATACAATACACAAAAGCTGGAGAAGCATCTTGCTGGGGAAATGACAAAAGGGAGAGAGATGGAGGAAAAAGGCAGCAAGATCCAAGATGCCGTTCCAATGCAAGACTTTGCCTGAACAATGTCCATTCATACTTTTTAAAAAATCCAGCTGAAACAGGAAATCATCAAATGATTACATGTTACATTTGAACTGAAAGCACATAAACGTACATCGCTTGCCAACCCTTCAACTTGGAGCCAAAGCCGTTTGCTTCTCTGGGTGTGGTGGGTGTGCAGCGCCTCTTTGTCCTTCTTACATGAACTGCATCCACAGTTCTAGGGTTCTTACAGCAAATTTAAGGAACTATTGCAAAACAGCAAGCAAAGAATTATTCTGGATTTTTACAATATTTTGCCATCGCTTCTTGGCAATATTTTTTGTAATTTTCCTTTAAACCTTTCCTAACCATTCCTTAGTATTTATAGACTTGGTTTATGCATTTACATTGCATTATCTTTTGTTTTAGTCAATTCAATTAATTAAGTTACTGGCTCTTACTAAGCTCACTGCTCAACTAATAGAAGCAGAGTAGGGACCTGTTAGCTGCAGTGATCAGCCAGCATATTCTTTTCTTTTTTCTTTTTTTTTTCTTTTCGTAAACAGCTTTATTGAGCTATTAATATAATTACATACAATTCACCCAAAGTGTACTGTTCAATGGTTTCTAGTGTAGTCACAGTGCAACCATCAGTTTTACAATGTTTTCATCACTCCCAAAAGAAACTCCCACACTCATTAGCTGTCACTCCCCAATCCTCCCTCCTGCCTCAGCTTTGGCAACCACTAATGTACTTTCTGTCTCTATAAATTTGCCTATTCTGGGTCTTTCGTATAAATGGAATCATACACAATGTAGCCCTTCGTGTCTGGCTTCTTTCACTTAGCACAATGTTTTCAAGGTTCGTTCCTGTTATAGCATATATTGGTATTTCATTACTCTTTATGGCTGAGTAATAGTCCACTGCTTGGATATAGCACAATTTGTTAATCCACTCATTAACTGGCATATATTTGAGTTGTTTCCAAGCCATCACATTTTATAGAGGGGAAGGAAAGCACTGATAAACTCAGAATTAGCTTAAGTGTAAGTCTTTCATGAGTGTTGTCTACTGATGTACTTTATGTAAAAACTAGTTTGAAATAGGCTTTCAAACCACATATTTTCCCTTAGCTTAAAGATGTTCAACCTACAACATGACACAGCCCAGTCCATCCTAATGTGAGGCCACATAAAACATAGACATTTTGATCTGAAAGGAGTCTTTGAGATAATTTGAGAAAGTGAGATTTACAGACCTAAGGTGACTTGTCCCAAATCCCCCAGCTTAATGCAGGGAATCAGCCCAACAATGAAGCTCTCCAATCCCATCTTCTGCCATTACAGTAGGCCCCACCTCCAGATTTAAAACCCCAGCCTAAGAAAGAGGCCCCAATGAAGGAAAAAGACCTCAATGAAATGATGACCAAGGATGGGATTTTAAATTAACAGTGAAGGAATCCTCTCAGGGATACTACATTTCCTCCCGACGATTTGTCTGAGCTAATCTAAGCATGAGGCCCCCCTGGGAATGCATGATGGGAGGGACAGCAGGAGGCCCAGTGCTAAATTGGCTCGATTAGATTGAAGAGAAACCTTATTCCTCATGGTAGTGGTAGACAGCCCCCTCCCACTCCACCTCAAATCTTCTGGCCATAAACAAGGATCATAAAGCTCAGACAGCAACTAGGAGCCATCTGAGGCTGATGAAAGGAACCAGTCCCTATAAGGATAAAGTTGAAATTGAACATGGAAGGAAATGGAGTCCAGAGAAGCAGAATTGACCAGGTGCACAACCAACTTCAGCACTTCTGGCTGAGTTTGAGCAGGGATCCAGTTACTTGGAGCCAAAAGCATCATGATAAACCATTGATGGGCCATGGGAATTAGTCACATTGCTATCCCAAATGTAGAAAGAATAGCTAAGTATTTAAATGATTGATGATTCTGCATAGAGCTCCAAAATATAATAGTAACCTTTCATCATCCTTCAGGACTCCACTGGACTATGATCGTGAAGCTTTCTTTCATCTCACAATTCCTATTATTACACCAGTCAACACTTAACATTTCTGTGGCCCCTATCACATATGACCTTGGGTATGTAAAAGCATTAATTAGAAGCTAATTATGAGATAGCACCCATGTGTACGTGTCTTCTCCCCCACTAGATATAAGCTCCCCAAGGAGAAGAAACTAGTCTTAGGAACTGTATGTCTGCTCCAGCATCTGGTATGAGTCCACAAAAAACGTTGGAATACTTGCTATGTGATATACGAGCCCCAGGTTAAATAGTTGGCAGAAAGTGCTGCCAGTTTGTTCTTTAAAGCTGGTGAGTCCGCAAACGTGAAATAGATGCTTTACCACTTATATTGATGGCATGGAATTTTATTTAAGGTACAATGACTTAACCTCCACTGCAGTAATAAATGTATTATTCCTGTCAGAAGTGGAGAAAGGAATGACTGATACATTTCACTTTAATATACTGTATGCACAAGAAATTATATAATTTTTAACATGTTACCTTAAGTTACAAGGACTATATATATGGCTTTTGAAATAATTTTTGGTACTTTTTTATTTGCAGTTAACATACCCTTGTAATATCTGTTTTAAATCTAGATATGTAATAAATTTTCATGGAGGGGGATATCTTGGTGATCCAAAAGACACAATGAATTGTATTTTAGATTAGGAAGCACAAGAACTTAAATATAATCTTTATTTTTGTCAAGTGGGACTTACATATTAAGTAAACCAAATGTTACCCTGCCATGATTATATTTTTTGAAAGATAAAAGACTGTAACCTGATTTTCCCCCCCTTTAGTGATTTTAAATTACATGAGCTTGCTTAGAGCAAGCACTAAAATACCTGGTAATCCTTAGAGAGGACCAAAATCAGGAATAGAGCCTGCCATTACTCCTCTAAACAGATCCTTCTTAGAGGGAGTAAGGGCAGAGGATGTAGACTGTGTATTAGGTCTCAGCACTTTTCTTTCCCTGTTGTCACCAATCATGAGGTGACAACATTGTCTGAGCATTTCCCACCTACGGGCTCTGTTCTCAGTGCTTCCAGGCATCATCTCATAGTACTCTCAAAACAACTCTGCTAGGCCAGTTCTATTATTCCCATCCTACAGCCGAGAAAGCTGAGGCCCAGAGACGTTAAGATCACACAGCAAGTAAGGGGCAAAGCAAGGATTCCAAGCAAGCTCTCCACCTCCGGGACATGCATTTCTAATCACCACACACAGCCTCAGGCCTATGGCCACACAAATAACCAATCATACAACTAGGACAGTCACTGCAAAGGTGAGACAGGAAATGTGGATCGCTTCACTTTCCCTAGGGAGCAATAATTCTGGTAGAGGATAAACCATATTGGTGACTCAGTAAAGAATTTGAAATACATATCCCTACGTATACAAAAATACTTATGTGAACTCGCACCCCGCGTATTACCACAATGTGTTCTTTAAATTGGAATTCTAGCATCACCATTTCATTTGGAGACTGCCCTCCATAAGACTGTGAGTTCCTTGCAGGTAGGAGTTACACCTTTTGCAATTTTGTATTTCCAGTATGATACACAAAATAAACGGACATAAATCTTTCATGACCCTTAGCTAGTGAACTCATAGGAATACTAAATAGTAATATGCAATCCCAGTTTGAACCCCCACCTCGTCTAATACCCTGATGTACTTCTGAATAGTGCTAGACACAAGACTTAGTTTAAAAACACGAAGAATATCCTAAATGAATTTCAAGTTATACCTGCAATCTATCAGTATTGATCCCTGGACATGATCAAGTGTAAACACAAAGCAGCTCTGAGTATCCAGGAGGCTAGTCTTCTCGGGAAGTGGTGAAAGGATGTATAAAACAGTCGTTCTTGTCATCAAGTTTGCTTGAATTTACTTTCAAGGTTGTTTGTCTCAAATAATACTTCAGATCCATAAAAGAGGTAAATCCTGACTACAGCTTAATTTTCAGTTTCCAGCTGCAATGCTTTGTTTCTCATAAGAATGCCTTATCCTACACTAATTCGATAGCACTTAGAACCAAAAAAAAAAAAAAGCGAATGGTAATTATTTTCCTCTACAGTTTAAAAATGTGATTAACAGATGAGAAAATGTTGCCTCAAGTAGGGAGACTATAGCATTACTTTTGTAAAGATGACATGTCTGAAGAAATGATCATTATGTGTAAAGTTACTCTAACAATATTTTCAAAACCTGTTAACAATCAACTTTATTTTAAAATATACAAGTATTTTGAAATGTAAAGATTGCTGGATTTCACACAACAAAAGAATCCATACCAAATCACTCACTCACAGACTGCCAATTCCATCCACTAAATACTACAGCATTCAGGATAATTAAAGGATTTATTAATATTATCAAAAAACAAATCATTTGTAACATGCTGCTATAATGAGAACAACCAGTTTATGGGTTACCACTACAAAGAATTTCAACAGCAAACTTAGAGCTTTCTTAAAACAAAAAAATCTAAAGACAGTGAATTGATTTAAACATTCTACATTTGAGAAAAATACTCTTCTTGTGAATTTTAACACTCAGCCCAATATAATCATGTTTTATAGGGGGACGATACTAGCACCATGACTTGAACCAGGCTTTCAAGGTTTGGATTAGGCTGACTGGAGAGAAGGCTCCCTGTAGGAGAAGGAAAGAGATTCAACGTTGGGAGAACTTGTCAAACACCAGGGACAAAGAGACTTATTTGTTGTACATATTAGAAGAGGAATTTTAAAAAATATTTTAAAAGTTATGTTCCAAAGCACATGCATCAAATCATGGTGTAGTTGAAGCTACTTATGACAAGACCCAGTCTGAAAAATTCACATAAATAAGGAATTGGAGAGCCAGGACAAGCCTTTTGCTGAGTGCCTTTCCAGTGTATACATCTGCCTTATGTTCAGGGTCACTACCATACTGTAGGGGCTTTAGAAATACCAATGACATTTTTTAAAGCCTAACTACCTCTTATTTATAATGAGCAGTTTCAGTTAAAATATCTGACGAGGTGGCTCACGCCTGTAATCCTAGCACTCTGGGAGGCCGAGGCGGACGATCGTTCTGAGCTCAGGAGTTCGAGACCAGCCTGAGCAAGAGCGAGACCCCGTCTCTACCAAAAATAGAAAGAAATTAATCAGACAGCTAAAAATATATATAGCAAAAATCAGCCGGGCATGGTGGCGCATGCCTGTAGTCCCAGCTACTCGGGAGGCTGAGACAGCAGGATTGCTCAAGCCCAGGAGTTTGAGGTTGCTGTGAGCTAGGCTGACGCCACGGCACTCGCCCCAGGCAAGAGAGTGAGACTCTGTCTCAAAAAAAAAAAAAAATATATCTGATGAGGTGAAAGCTCCTGAGCACCACCACTGGCTTTCAGGTTTTATATCTCAAGTATTCCTGAGAAAACAGTGAGAAAAAGAGTGGCTTTCATAACTTTTTAAAAGCTTTTTCAGAGGTTGTTCAGACTTTTCTAGATGAAACACACAGACAATACTGCAGTTAAAGGAAAAACTGAGACTGATTCCTACTCAAGCTAAGTGGAAAGAAAACTTAAAATGATCTGCTGTAAACTGCAAGGTTCAATTGCAACGCAAAAGTGAATGGTACACGGTATCCTTTGCTAAGTGAAGGATAAGGTGTGATTACCTACTTGAAGTTCCCATTACATCATAAGTGCAGTTCGGTTTGGGGAAAATAGTTTAACATATCTCTCAGAAAAAAATAGTTTTTATTTTTCCATCTCAAGCAAAACAGTGGTTATGAGGTCCAGCGCCACCAAGCAACCTTCATTCTGTCCCATACTGCCGAAAATGAATCCAAGGCAGGACGGACATCCAGGATGGTGAACTGGTAGTCCTTGTTCACTTCACCGCCGTCATAGTAATCGATCACGTATCTCACTTCTGTCCCACAACGGTTGATGATCCAATCATGCCTATCGAAAGGCAACTCGTACCTGGAATGAAAATGTGCTAGTGAATGTTAAAATGCTTGTTGCGAGTTTGGTCCTGGTTTAAGCACTAAAAAAGATACAAAAGAAGCACATACAAATGCCTGCTCTCAGTCAAACATCTAACTGGGGGTTGGGGGTGAGACTCAGAGAATCACACAGTGTACTGTGCTAAGGGAAGATGGTGCTGAAGAACTGTAACAAGTGCAGATCAGATGACAGCTCATCTGTCTACAGAGGAATGAGGTCAATAGGAAAGAGACTAAGACCACGGAGGTCAGCTGAGATATTGCAGAAATGCAGGTGTGAGCTAAGAATCTGAACTAGGCTAGAAGAGAAGGGGAGGAACACTAAGCACACAGACCCAAAGAGCTTAATCATGGGAGGAGTAACAGGGCAGGTCCAAGAATACAGAAGACAATGCGATTTGACCCTACAATAATTAAATAAAAAGCAAGCTACTTCACCCTAATAAATCTGCCCATGGATGGGCAAACCTCAGATCAAGTTTTGGGAGATGGCACTGCAGTTCTTAGACTGGTTTTGGTGCCAAGAGAAAGTTGGTCCTGACCTGAGGAATATGAAATAACGCTTCTGCATTGACACTCACCCCATCCAGGAACGAATTCTTGCCCTTGGTGAATACTCTTTTGCTTTCCCTCCAAACCGGATCAATGATGGACCACAAGGACACTCCCTAGAAATTCCCAAATAAGTGTTAAAATATTTTCTTTCCTTTGACAAAGACTATGTTCCAGTTTTTCAGTAATATACATTTTTCTGTATGCATTTTGCATAATATTACATTTATAGAGAGAAAAGCAACTTCTAAAGCAATTCTAAGAACAAGTCCCTTTTTGTTAAAAAAATATTCCTCTTTCCTTTTGAACTGGCTATGTTCCACTCTGTTCTCTTTCTTCCAGACATGTGCACTGTTCCTTTCAGGAGTTAGCAAACAGGGGTTTTCTATTTGGTGCAGGAGGACAGGAACATTCTCGGGGGGGGGGGGGGGGGGGGGGGGCAGGGAAAGAAGCCTCAAGTATTGCGTTTCGTACTTCTCTTTGACATAAAGTAGCTGAGATTTTTTTCAGACAAACCCTAAAAAAATAATATACCCTTCTTTCACTTCAAACCAATGAACAACCTTTATGAAGAAAGAAAAATGATGGATTAATCCCTAGGAACCAATTGTAATTAGTGCTGGATCAGCTCCTTAATAACTATGCACAAGCTGAGGGGTGACAAGGTCCTAACTAGCAAACACACACCTTCTGCCTGCAGATCCTTGCTGAGGGCCCCTTAGGGCCAGCTCTCTGTGGGCACAGGGAGTGGCAGTGCCAATAAAGCACTCGATTCCTGCCCTTGTGGAGCTTGCAGTCCATCCACATGCTAGACAGACAGCTGTTTCCCCAATAGAAGGGGTGCCAGTCAAGACAGAGGCCACCCATCTTGTCAACTGCTCCCATTGATAAGACAGGCTTTGGTCTTAATGTATCTCTCTAACTAAGTGGGAGGGAGAAAAAAAGACCCGGACTTGAGGACTTAAGAGTTACTTTACTTCTCCTTTTAGGAACTTCTCCTTAGCACCTCTTCTCAAGAGGGTCGCATGCAAAGATGCAAACTCAATCCAGCCAAACTTTCTCTTAGAGAGCATAGTATGAGTTTTTAAAAGGCCTACTTAATTTTGACAGAACTCTGGAAAATGACTGGAGAGGGAGCTGACAAACCAAAATTCTCTTTTCTCTCTGCTCCATAATCACACTATAAGTATTTAGCAGGCGGTCTTTCAATCTGAGTCACCGCAGACACTGTGGCTACCCTCATGAGAAAGCTGGGAGGGTGACTCCTGCAGGCCATGGATGACTGAAGGGCAATGCAGATGCAGCATCATTCCCCCATCACACGCACCCATCCCTGGCCTGGAGCCCAGCCAGTGACACCCAGAGAGTGCCACTAATGAACTTCAGAGTGCAAATATTAAAAACAGAACGCCTCAAAAAATTATGAAGTGGATTTTAGCCAAGAAATTAATCAATCGCATTTCACAATGAATTTGAAATGTTAACTACTAATTATGATATAATCTGGCTCTTTGTGCAGACATGCGCTGCCCTTACACTTCTCAAAGTGGACTCCGCCAACCAGCAGCATCAGCATCACTCTAAAACACGAGCCTGGACCTCACTCCAGACAGATTAAGTCAGATACCTTGGGGATGGGACCCAGCATTCTGGCTTTTAACAAACCTTCCAGGTGATGCTGATGCACACTCAAAACAGACTGAGGTCCCATCACTGTTAACACACATGACTGCATTTACCGGCTCTCCCTGAGAAAAAGGGCCCTGTCTTAAGAGATCACTTTATGTTTAGTCATAATGGAGATTGAATAAATGCCGTTCAGGGAACAGAAATGCCTTTCCTACCTCTCTTGAGGCAGATAACATTTTAGTATCTTTGTTTCCACATGCTCTGCTTTCAACGGACTGTGATACTCCTCCCGCTAAGAGGTGGGGTCTCTGTCCACTCCCCTTGAATCTGAGCAGGCTCCTGATGCTATGGGGATGCTATGGGACTTCCAGGCTAGCCCAGAAAAGGAGATACAGCTTCTGCCTGGGGCTCTTTGGAACTCTAGCTCTTGGAATCCTGCCACCATGATGTCAGGAAGCCAAAGTAGCCATATTCAGAGGCTGTGGGCAGGTGATCTGGCCAACAGCTGACACCACTGGCCAGATGAGTATCAACAGTGGAGCCTTCAGAGGACTCTATCCCAAGGCTCTGAAGCCATCCTGACCACTGAGTCTCTGCAGCCAAGGCCCCAGACATCAGGGAACAGAGAAGAGCCATCCCTGCTCTGCCCTTTCCACTGTGGACCCACTGAATCTACAAGCCTAATAAAATAGTTGCTATTTTTTACATAACTAAGATGGGTGGTCTGTCGTGCAACAATAGTCTGGGACATGCCTGCTACATAAAATGTTTTATTAGAATAACTAATTACTTGATTAAAATGTTAAAACTCTAAAAAAGTGATATAAGAAAGATGCCGGATTTTTTAAGATCTCAAACATACTTACACAGCATGGAGGGCTTCCCACTTCAATATCTCCTTCCAAGCCTGCTCATTATTCTGATTGTGAATTCTAATGATATTACACATATCTTTCTGGCTAATATCCTCATCCTTCCACTTCCACCTACGAAAGAACATTTGGTAAAAATTGACAAACGTTACTGATAATGTCATAAAGTTAATCCACATATTCATGATTTATTAAACATTACCCTTTATGAAAAAACTAAGATTGCTCATTTTCTCTGAATTTAACAGATTTAAGACTCATTTTCAAGATACACTCATGATTGTGAAGTATCACAATAAAAAAATCCAAAGCTACTATATAAGCACTAAAAACAAAGACTAAAATTTCACCTTAATCTGATTTTACTAAGTCACGAAATACCAGACTTACAGAACCATCTATTTTTAAGGTGACACATGTTCAGTTAGTACCATTAATTAATGATTCCCTAACTTTTTCTAAGCATTTTATATAAGAGCGGTTTTTTTTTTTTTTAAAGCCTACTACTGGCCATGATGGATAATTTTACGTCTCACCCTGGGCCTCAGGGTACCCAGACATTTGGTCGAACATTTTCTGGGTGCATCTCTGAGGGTGTTTTTGAATGAAATGAACATTTCAACCGATAGACTGAATACAGCAGATTGCCCTCCCGGCTCCATGTGGGTGAGTCACATCCAATCAGTTGTAGGCCTGAATGAACAAAAAGGTTGACCCTTCCACGAGTAAGAGGGAACTCATTCTACATGACAGTTTGAGCTGGGACATTGGTCTTTTTATGCCTTTGGACTTGAACTGAAACATTGGCTCTTCTTGGTCTCAAGCCTGCTGGCTTTCAGACTGGAACTTACACCATTAGCTCTCCTAGATCTCAGGCCTTCGGACTTGGACTAGCACTATACTATTAGCTCTCTTGTGTCTGCAGCTTGCTGGCTGCAGATCTTAGGGCTTGTTAGCTTCCATAATTGTGAGTCGATTTCTTATAATAAATCCCTTCCAGCCCTCCCTGCCATACACACATACATTCTATTGGTTCTGTTTCTCTGGAGAACCCTGACTAAAACACTGGCCTTGCACTTATATTCTGATAGGTCTGAAAAATCAGTTGATTATTATAAACTGATTAACTCATAAAAGCTTTCTGTATGTTTGGGGGGTAAAAACCTTTCTAACATTCTTAGATACATTTGACAAGCAAATTTACATTCTAAATAATATGATCACTCACCCTTTCCTTAACATTGCATTCCAGAACATCTGCTCGGAAGGATAAACCCATTTTTTCTCTGAATCTGCTCTCGGAATAGACGACTCCTCTCTGACAGTAGACAATGCAAATGGCTGATCTGGAGCAGGAGTTTGATTAGGTGGTGGCATCTAAATAAAATAAGCAGATTTGCTTTGTAAATGCTGGCCATATGATATAAAGTCAAAATAAGCAATATAATTAACTACTTCCTGGAAAGCAATGCACCACACACAAAGCACAAGTTACTTATCAAACCAGTGACAGCAAAATTTCAGACTTCTCAGATAATTTGGCCGCTGTTTTTTTTTTGTTGTTGATGCATAATAAATGTATATTGTTTTGGAGTACATGTGATAATTTAATACATTTATATAATTGTAAAGATCAAATCAGTGTACTTGGGAAAAGCATGGAATATCTCACAAACGTTCATGCCAACCTTGCACAGGGGCCATGTTAACCTTCGCTATATTGTTCCAATTTTAATATATGTGCTGCCAGAGGGAGCGCAATTTGGTTACAGAGTGAGAATACTGAAAATGTTTTTCCTTGTTAAGTTCTCATAAATGGTAAATAAACACTGTGGTTAAATTTTTGGTCTCCTCCTTTGAACAAATTTAGAAGTAATGTCACCAAGGAATAAGAAGTAAAAACTAATACTATGATCTGCAGACATTTCTAAAACCCTTTTTGTGACAAGCTCTTCAAAAATGACTACTCGCTCTGAGGAAAAGTCTCATAGAATACATGCACAACGTCACTTTCTTTTTAAACATTCTTGACTTTTAGGTTCCTGAAAGCTAACGCTTTCATTCTTTGGGCTGAATACGTTATAGATGAGTATTTGCATCTCAACGCTGCCAGACCAGAAGGTATGAAGAATCCCTTGTCCCATACATATGGGTCAGCAATACTGTTATGCTAACACTTAGCCCAGGCCAGGGTCTCTCATCCTTGGTGCTACTGACACTGGGGCTAGACAATTTTAGTTACATGAGTCTGTTCTAAGCATTGTAGGATGTTTATCAGGATGACTGTCTAGGGGCCAAAATCATCCCAGGTTAGGAATCACTGGCCTAGAACTTTTTGTGTTGAAAGCATGAAGGATTTCCTAGCAGATACACATTAATTAAAAGTCTCAGTCACAACAAGGCCCCTTGTCAGAATCCCAGCAGCAGGAAGGCTGCGTGTGGAAGGCACTGCACTGAGTATTCTACTAGCATCAGCCCCAGTGTGGTTCAGAACACAGGTCTGAGCGGACTGGGATTCAGTTTTGGCTCTGCCACTTCCTGGCTGCTGATGTGGGGCAAATTGCTCACTCCCTCATTCTCAGTACCTTTAGCTTTAAAATGGGGACACTAACAATGCTGGCTGCACAGAGTTGTCATAAGGATTAAAGGAGAGCAAGCAGGGTGCTTAGCTTGAATGCTACAAAAGTGATCAAAAGAAAAGTTAGCTGTGATAAATATTCTCATTACACATAACGTTCCCATGGGGTAAGAGTCTAGGTCTGTGAGATTCTGAAGGGCCCGTGTTCTGAACCACTAGGCTATTAGACATAATCTACACCAGTGGTCTCCCGGGGCGCTTCTGGCAATGTTGCCGGTCACTGCTTTCATGCCACAGAGAAAGCAGCAGCAGAGCTGAGTAGTGTGATAGGGACCATATGACCCACAAAACCAAAAATATTTACTGTCTGGCCCTTTACAGAAGCAATGTGTTGATGACCCCTGGTCCAAATAGGTGAAAGCCTGTGTGGAAGACAATCTTGGTATAGTGCCTGAAACTTTATTTTCAAAAACAGGCAGTGGGCCATAGTTTGCTCATTCCTGAGGTGGATGCTGCTATTGGATCCCCCACATTCTTTCTTTCTCAGGATAAATATTTCTAGTTCCTTCAAATGTTGCCTGGTTCACTAAAATTTCTACCCTTGATAATCCTGTAGCCCTCTTAAAGTACAGGCCCGAGTCTGTCCATCTCTCTGTTAAAATGTGATTGCAAACAGGAGACCATAATCCCCAATGTTGTTTATCACAAAACAGAGTGAAGCCATATCCCTTGTCTTCACTTCTTGACAGCATTAAATTTACTAGCAGCCATGGGACAACCACCCCAGTGACTCATGTGCAGGCCAGCATGTAATTGTGCCTGAAGAAGTCCCCCAATCTTGTAATGTGCCTACAAGGTTTTCGCAGACCAAAATCACCTTTACTAATGCTAGCTACAGTTCTTAGGGAATTTCCCATCTACCACCTAGTAACTCTCTCCCAAAAGAAAATATTCATTTGCCATGGCTTACTGCCAGTAAACTTATTCTGGCTCTTCGTAATCACTGTTTTCTTTCCCAGGCACTCCCTGAAACTATACTTAGTGACACATGCTAGATTTTCACTGTGAACGGAATATCAAACTTCTTTGTTTTCAAAGGACAGAAGAATCCATCCTAGCAGTCTACAGTTTTTCTTGGGAGTCTGTACAAGCATCTCTGCATAGAAAGCTTCAGAAAGAAGGGATGACCATCGATTACCAGATTTGAAGGATCTAGGTTCTCCTTATTGTCAACTGCAGCACCCTTAACGGGACACTCCACATACTCATAAGCGCGTTCCTGGTGGGCAGGCACGCAGTATGTTTTGCTCTCACAGGTTTGGTCAGATGGTTCTGCACTCACTGGACAGCCTGAAATAATCAAGTATAAAAATGGTGTCACCACAAAGGCCCTAAAAAGTTGAATTTCTGATCAATGATTACCACATAGGAAAAGCCAGGTTTCTTCTGCTTAAATCTAACTGAGAGTTAAGCTAGCTAATATTCCAAAGTCTTAAAGATGAGCAGAAAGTTCTATAAATTTACTTTCCCTTTGAAAGAGAAACAGGTACCCATTCTCTAATTGTGTCATGCCTCCAGCAAAAATAAAGCAAAGAAATCTTGGCAGTTGCAAGAACATGTATTGTCCATGCCATGGTTTTAGTAACAGGCTAGAAGGTACCTGGTTGGATTAGCAGCTGTGAGTTGTCAGAGGAACCTAAGCAGGGACCAGGCCACATTTCATGGGGTCTCCCTGACTTTCCATTCACTAGTTCCAGACAGCCCAGCCCCAGTCAGAACACAGCTACAGTCTAGACTTTTGTTACTGATGTATTTTCTCAGGTACTAGCAACAAGAGAAGAAAATGAGCAGAGGAAACTTCACAAAAGCTACCAGAGACAAATCTGAATGCCATTCTGCTTATGCTTTGTCCCAAGACTAAAAGAAGCCACAGAAAACTACCATTTAGCCAGACACAGTAGCTCACACCTGTTATCCCAGCAACTTGGGAGGCTGAGGAGGGGGGATCCATGGGACCAGGAGTCCGAGGCTGCGATGAACTATGATCATACCTATAAATAGCCACTGCACTCCAGCCGGGGCAACATGGCAAGACCCCATCTTTAAAAAATAAAATAACTACCACTTGGCTTAGGTGATATTCCCCATCAGAAGACAGCAAGAGGTTCACAAGAAAAGGCAGGCATTAAAGAAAATGTCCCACAACCCATGTAGAATCCAGATGCCTCTTATGAGGGAAGGTCTGAGCATAATGAGATGAACAATAGTCATCGCCCAAGGATCCAGAGTGCTGATCCCAGCAAGTGTGGGGACTGACAAGCAGCCCAGGAAGATAATTGTTTATCTAATGGAATCCTCCTCTCAGGCATCAGCAGTAACTACAGGAGTACACTGAATGCTGGGTGCCCTACATGACAAAGATGAGCTTCCTTTCACTTTCTTCCCTGTGCCTCTCCTCCCAAGCCCCCACTTCCTAGTACTCTGTGCAGCTGCTCACTTTAGAGGTAAAGGGAGACTTTGCTATACCTTCCCTCTCTACCATTCAAAACACCAATCGATCCTTTCCAGGTCACTGATCCCAGCTGGGTGTTCAAAAGAAAATACTGTTTAGATTTTTCACATTATATAACTAGTGGCCCCATCAATCTCTTACAATTACCCACACTCTTTAATAATGTAAATAAGTCTGACTGACAGCTCTCCAAGAGAGATAGTAAATGAATAAAACCAGAGAAAGAGCTCTATGATCTCCTGCGGACGCTCAAAACAGGACCACACCTGCTTTGTCCGATCTGTCTCAATGCTTCCTGTACAAAGAAACTGTGGGAGAGCACTGGATCTATCCTTGTCCAATGTCATAGAATTTTTGCTGGCTTTGCCACTTACTACCTATACCTGTGTGACTTGGAGCATATAAATTACTCTGAGCCTTAGTTTCTTTGACTATAAAACAGGAAGAAAACCTACCACACAGGATTACAAAGTCAAGAATGTAAGTTCTGGGCTGGGCGCGGTGGCTCACGCCTGTAATCCTAGCACTCTGGGAGGCCGAGGTGGGCAGATCGTCCTGAGCTCAGGAGTTTGAGACCAGCCTGAGCAAGAGCGAGACCCCGTCTCTCCCAAAAGTAGAAAGAAATTAATTGGACAGTTAAAAATATATATAGAAAAAATTAGCCGGGCATGGTGGCGCATGCCTATAGTCCCAGCTACTCGGGAGGCTGAGACAGTAGGATTGCTCGAGCCCAGGAGTTTGAGGTTGCTGTGAGCTAGGCTGACGCCACGGCACTCACCCCAGGCAAGAGAGTGAGACTCTGTCTCAAAAAAAAAAAAAAAAAGCATGTAAGCTCCATCAGGAAAATAATTTTTGTCTATTTTGTGCACTGCTATTCTCTCCATGCAGAAACAAACAAAATCCAGCAGTGCTTGGCACAGAATGAGCAGTGACCTCTTTGAGTGGATGGGCTAACTGAGGGAATGAATGACTACAACGCAAGTGTTGGTACTCAGTAAGTACACCATGTTGCTTTTGCCTCTCACGACTTACTGATTCAAGCCATACTTTAATATGAACATGCACTGATTAAAAATGAAAGACAGCTTTTCCATTTTCACGTTTTTACCTAAAGAATGGACTACAAGTCCATTAGGCAATGGCTTATTTTTACATAGAAAAATACTACAACGGATATGGGAGCAAAGTTTATTAAGACAGCTAGATCTACATCAAAGTTTCTAAACCTTGGCCCTCTTGACATTTGTGGCAAGATGATTCTTTGTGGGGGGGGGGGGGGGGCATTTGGTGCACCGTAGGATGTTTAGCAGCATCCCTGGCCTCTACCCACTAGATGCCAGTAGCTCCCTTTCCTCTCAGTTGTGACAACCAAAAATGTCTCCAGACATTGGCAAATGTCCCCTAAGGGGTGAGGGGAATGCCCCTCCAGTTGAGAACTGTTGATGTAGGCACAAGGAAACTTTGGGGAGATGGGGCTCATTTATAGAGTAATCACTATGTTCTCATGCATTACCTCAACTAATCATCATACTAGCCCTGTGAAATATTATTATATCCTCATCTTACAGATGACGGACTGAGACTTAGAGAGGACCAGACCCAGGGGGCCTCACTCCCATGCCTATGAGCCTCGCCAACACACTATACTTCTGCCTCTTCCTTAAAAACCTTTTGGGAATTACCTTGAGTTTTTATTTCCTAGACAAAGGGTTGATTACCTTTCATTTTTCCTTCATGCATTGGGCATCCTGAAGGTGAGGATGCTGTCTGATGATTTGAAGCAGTTGAGGTCTGAACTGTAATAGCAGGAGTAGATGCAGACAAACCCATGGCTGGAATCACAGTATTGACTCCAAACAGTTCTAAATTTCCACCTGCCAAAGCAGAGAGACAGATTAATGCTGCTGCCTGGACTCAGACTATTCCCTTGTTATTCTTAATCTGGCCAACGCTCCTTCTTCCTCTTTGTCATCCCATGGGAACCTACCCAGCAGGTTACCCACTTTGAGGGACAGCTTCTATATATTGCTCCCTTTGGGAAATACTGTGAAATCTATGCCAACCTGTCGGGGCACGTTTCTAAGGGAGTGGGGATTTGGGGGTTGAGGTGAGGCGGCCTGAGAAACCATGTCACGGCAAGGGGGTTCCTGGGGGAAGGGTCGTAGGCATGGCGATCGGCTTTGGGAGAGGAGGCCCACTGACCCCAGACTTGACCCCCGTCCCTCGGGTCTAACGAGGGGCTGGGAGTGTCGGGGAGAGGTGTGGCAAAGAAATGGGGACTCGAAGAAGAAAGAAAAGGACAGTGGAGGTCGAGGCGCAGCCAAAGTCTTCCCCACACCGTCCCTTCGAGTTCCACTTACTCCCGCCCGCGGTTCCCAGACCAATCTGGCCGCAGCCAGCCCGCCCTTTCACACCTGATTCCTCCCGAGGGCTGCTCCGGGCGGCCGGCCCCGCGCCTCTAACTGCCAACCCGAAATCAGGGCGGCAGCGACTTCCAGCCGTCTCCGCCGCCTTCCTCACGCTGGGTCACCGCTATGCCGCGGTCACCGCCGGCGTTCGCTCACGCCGCTACTTCCTTTTCTAAAGGCGGGACTTCCGGGCTCGCGGAAGGACGGCGTGGGCTGAAAATGAGCGTTTCGTTTTCCTGTCAATCACGGAGAGTGGGTACCGCCCCCTCCGCGCCTCAGCCCTTATCGGTGAGGGCCGGCTCTCTGGCCCGCCCCTCTGGCCGGGCGCCCTTTTCAAAACAGAGCTGACAGGAGAGTTGTCTGGACCGCAGGCTTCCTTAGGGTAAAGCTCTCTGCTATAAATGGTTTAAGCGGCAGCGGAGGGGCGGGGGAGGCGCTATGGAGGAGTTTTAAAATTTCTGTTTTTTTTTTAATGTTATCCCGTCGGTTTTAATTATAGCAATGATTCAAGAAATATTAGTAGGTGTCCAGAGCTGTGGCTGACTCTGGAGATTCAAAAATGAGAAAGACAGGGTTTTGGCTGCCCGGGCCTCTTTAACTAGGTTCATGGATTTGAATATCTGTATTTTCTTTTACCTCCAACAGAAATTGAACCTTTTCTTCTGTCAGGAATGTAGTCAACAAATCCTAGTAGTGTTAGCGATATGTGGCACTAATAGAAATTGTTGGGGTGTGAAGTCTATACGCGGGAGGAGAAAGAATTCTCAGACGGTGACTAGGATATACAAAAGTAAAAGTTTATTTATTTTCCTGAGAAGGAAACAAAGAGAGAGAGAGAGAGAGGGCCCATGACACACAGAGGGAAGAAAGAAATGTCGGGCCGTGAGGAAAGTTGCTTGGTCCTTTAAAAGGACACCCCATTTCCCTGCCTCATGCTGTTATCTGTTCTTTCCCACAATTTCGCACGTCTCTCACCATTCTATATTTTCCTCCCATAATCCTCTGGTTCTTCTACAAATCCTGTATATTTTCCAGCATTCTCCATTCTCTCTCACAGTTTTCTGCTCTCTCACAATGCTCAATCCTCTTTCACAATTCCCTGTGTCTCTCCCAATTTTTTATTCTCTCTCACAATTCTCCATTCTTTCACAGTACTCTGTTCTCTTTCACGGTTCCCTAGTCTCTCCTCCAGTTTCACATTCCCACTCACGATTCTCTGTTCTTTCATGATACTTCATTTTCTCCCACAATTCTCCCTTTTCCCATTATTCTCCTTTCTCTCCCACAATTCCCCATCTCACCTACCATTTTTTATTCTCTACCAGAATTCTCAGTTCCCTTTCACAATTTCTTAGAAGACCCAAGCTTGGTCCTGCAACTCCACAGTTTCCCATGATCAGGCCCAGAGGAGAGGTTGTTCATGCCCAAGGTCAGAGCACCAGAAGAGGGTGTGGCCGGGCGAGGGCATGACACAGTAGGGTCTCAGCAGGAGAGCACAGCTGGCTCTGCATGGAGGTGTGGGAGGGGCCAGGGAGGAAAGCGGGGTCCCAGAGGGGAAGCATGGCCCAGATGAGTGGTGTGTGGTCAGGTGGAAGTTACACGGTGGGAGGGTTCATGGTTATAATGGAGTGCAGGTGTTGCAAAAGGTGTGGCTAAAGGCGGAGCATAAAGGACCGATTCCTTGTCTTTCCCACAATTCCCTGTTTTTTCATACAATTCTCTATTATCGTACTTGACAAAAAAATTGTAATTTTGTACTTAAATATGTATTTCTCTTACCTACATACAGGTTTTCTGAAGTTAGAAAATAGATCTTACTCAGCTTTTTATTCCCTATATCAGTGCTACTCAAAATGTGTTCTGCCAGTAGGGCCAGTTCACGCCGTTACCATTCTACTGTGGGGTGAGGAGCTTTCACCAGAAAGTAAAGCACGGCATTGCTTCCTTCACCAAGAAAGCCTTGCTATGAAAAAAACCTCATCTCATATAAAATTGCGTTTAGTGGCATAGCGGATTTACATTCTAGTATAAGCCTCTTATCTCAGCCTGGGCAAGTAGCTAGCAGTTGTTAGACTGGCACTTGAGTAGCACTGCCTTATCATTACAGTCTAGTTTCTGTTGTATAAATGAGCACTCACCGAAGCAGTCGGTAAGCAGGTACTAACAGGATAACTGATCAGTGAATCTTTTTTTTTTCAGAATCAATGAATCTTGAACATCACTCATCCAACAGTATTTATGGAGCATCTGTGATGTGCCAGGTACTGTGATAAGTGCTGAAAATACAAAAGTGCTGTAAAAAGTTCCTACTCTTAGATTTATGTTCTAGTAAATGAATAGATCAACTAACAAACAATCCAATACACAAACAGATAAATAGTTTCAGATCATGAGAAATACCACCAACTAAATGAAACAGGCAATGTGACAGAGATTGAGGAGTAGGGGGGCTATCCAAAGTGTGATCCAGGGAGCAACGGGTTTGTATTCTTGGGAGCTCATTAGAAATGCAGAATTTCAGGTCCTGCCCCAGAACCACTCAGTCAAAGTCTGTCTTGTAACATGATCCCCAGATGATCAGTGTGCACAGTATAGATCAAGAGCTCAGGATACCATCTCAAATATGGTTGTCAGCAAATACCTCTCTAAGAAGGTGGCATTTTAGCTGAGACCTGAATGATAAGAATATAAATATCAAGGCAAAGAGTGGTGCAGACAATGAGAACTGCACAGGAAAATGTTCTGAGATCGGAATAAACAGACCAGTGTGGCCTACAGAGTGAGCACACTCTGGGCAGAATGGTAGGGGATGAGGTAGGGGCTGGACCACGCCCTAGGCCATGGAGAGGATATTACATTTTATTCTAGTTGAAATGTGAAGCCATAGAAGAGTTTTTTAAAAAGAAGCGTTATTTGATCTGACAACAGGAATAGGTTGTTTTTCTTGACTTTACTCTCTAATTATGCCTGGAGACCTTCACTTGGCTCCTTGCCAGCCCTGCCCATGAACTTCACAGTCCTTGCTAAGGCCTGAATGAATGAAGGTAAATTACTAAAACACAGCCAGGGGACCCCCTTACAGCTCTGTGTTCTGTGGAATGTGCCAGGTTTCACCACATCTGTACTCAGAGGGATCATGTCTATACCAAGGGCTAGGGTTGCCTCTTACTCTTGGAAATAAATACCACTTTTCTTTAAAAGAGTTTCTTGCCAATAAAATTACAGATTGATAGAGGTTATCATTCTGTTTAATAGTCTCACGACCATTGTAATAACTTCTGAGGATATATTATTACAAATTGGTAAGTCTCAAGCTTTTTTTTTATGAGAGTCTAGAGTCAATATAAACCTCTAAAAATTGAATTAATTAATTCACTGATTGTGAATGACTACCTTTTATTATGGATCACTCCCACTTTCTTATTCAAACCCTAGTTCCATATCTCCAGATGTACACAGGACATTGCTCTTTGAGAAAGTTTCTCTAATTTATAGCTGAACTTATTTAAGATTGGACTCTTTTTGATACCAGCCAAGCGGGTCTAAGTGGGCACTGATGGGCCTGCAGTAGGGCCAATTCAGAAAAACGAAGGCTATCCTCTGATAGGTGCCAACAGGGAGATGCCCAGCATCTTCCTCTGTTCCGAAATCCAGAGTGTATGAAGTTTGAGATGAGACAGGTCTCTGCTTCTCTCTGTGACAGTACTTCTTACTTGGGGCTCATTTTGCTGCCCCCCATCCTGAGGGGGTATTTGGCAATGTCTGGAGACATTTTTGGTTGTCACACTGGGGATGGGGGTTTCTACTGGCATCAAGTGGATAGAGTCCAAGGACTCTGCTAAACATCCTATAATGCAAAGGACAACTATAGCAACAAAGAATTATCTTGCCCCAAATGTCAATAATGCCAAGGTGGAGAAACTGTTCTGGGAAGACCAAAGGCCAGAAATTTCCTGTCCTTGATACCTAGAAGCTAAAGCATGGGCTCCTACCTTCTAAGCCTGTCGTGTATGTGTGTGTGTTTGTACACACTAAGTAACTACATTGGGGCTGTTTAACTCATTACCCCTTCATTCTACCCCAAACCAACACCCACAGTCATTCTGAAGCTGAAATGGGTAAAAACCTCACTATTATTGAGTAGTAAAAATTATTGTTATTGGGGTTATTATGATTAAGCTGCTGATACAGTCGTTGCCACAAGTGGACCTTTACAAGTGACCAGTGAAAAAGATGGGAGCAACACTGGTAAGAATGGGTGAAATGAGCTTTGCTCTGGTGAGGAGCCCGGGAGAGCCATGTGAGTCACAGCCAACCCAGGCAGAAAACATTAGTATAGTCTTGCCTAGAGGAGTGGCAGATTTGATCTTTTCTTCCCTTTGGAAATAATTAGTAGTGGATTTGGTTTGCTAATGCTTACTGATGTTAGAGAGAAATGGGGGAAACCGCAGGATTATGTTAATGAAATTTCCAGTGGATATCGGATTTGCCTTTCATTTTTTAAAGCATAAACTGCAACCAAAGGCCTTCCAACATACTTATTCTTTTGAAGGAGAGAGTCTTATGGTAGACTATAGTTGTCTGAAATTACCATCTTACTGCATAAAGACAAAGTTAAGATGAAGTAAACAAGAGAGGAGTAAAGAAATGGCTGCTGATTTTGAGAAATACATAAATTTAGGGGCAAGACGAGTCCAGTGTTGGACATGTTGCAGTTGAAATGACCATGGTTATGTAGGCAGTGGAATCCAAGAAGCATTTCAGAACACAAAATTGGAACTCAGGGAAGACCTGATGGTAGATAAGGCAATGTAAGTTATAAGGTATGGTTGCATATTAAAACCACAAGGATGGATGGTAACATCCTTCAAGGCTTTTGGTTTTCTTTGCTGTCATTCTATATTTACCAATGAACTTTCTTGTTTAGTTTGGTTTCCCTATTAGGAAGAGAATGCCTGACTAGCCAAGTTAAATATATTCCTTTCTCCTTGGCAGTTTGATTTCTTATTGTAAGCCTTGTGAATTAATAAATTAGAGAGAAGTAAAAATGGAAGGAAAATCGAGAAGGCAAGGTATGAATGGCTGTAGAGGAAGGAGGGGAAGGTTCTCTTGAGTGGTTTGGACTCGCTCTAAAGTGGGATTGAAGAATTAAAGCCACAAAAGACAAGTTGACAAACCAGTCTCTAACACTACCACATGAAATGCAGTTTTCCAATAAATGTGCTTTGGGAAATACTGAAATTCATATTTTAATTCTTGAATCCTAGTAGGTAAAGATGTTTGTGATATTATTCTATTGTGTGGCTTCCCTATGCAATAAAGCCCAAAGATATACAGGCTCTAAATGTAGACTTATTAGTACAAATATTTAAAAGATATAATCAGAATGTAGGAAAGGTTTGGGTTTTCCTTCTCTCTGTCTCTGACTCTCTCTCTCTCTCACACACACTCTCTCTCTCACACACACACACAACAGCAATAGCAATATCAGGCTTTAAATCTAAAGAAATACGTTCCAAATTATAAAACATGAAATAAACAGTTAACATATTATAAATGTTAAAATATCTTACCCTCGCCCCTCTTCCCTGGGGGCTCTCTGCCAGTTTGCTCAGTTCCTGTCCAATTGCACCTCCTTTCATGTTACTTATGTCAGAAGCAGAGGCAGTATAAAGCCCAGTGCATGCAGTTATCTGAGGAGTGCTCTTTTGTCCCCAGATCTCTATCTTACCAACTGTATCATTGGGGTTTTCCAGAGAAATAGAACCGATAGGATATATGTGTGTGTGTGTGTGTGTGTGTGTGTTTGTGTGTGTGTGTGCGTGCGTGTATTTTCTAAAGGAATTTTAAGCAATTGGCTCACACAATTGTGAGGGCTGGCAAGTCTGAAATCTGTAGGGCAGGCTGGCAGGCCATGTCCTGAGCTCCTGCTATGTGCTGGATATGGTGCCAGTCTCTGAGGCCATGGGATGTGGGAAGTATGTTCCCTGCTGCCTTGTCAATATTCTAGTTGGCGAGACAGACACACCTTCACTATTGTGGTTATGTTATAAAGTAACTGTGAAGTATAAAGAAAATCTACTCAGCCATAGTCTTTACTCTGAAGAAGTGACCTCTGAATTGATTTTTTTATTTTCCTATTTTAACCATTTTTAAGCATACAATCCAGTGACATTAAATAGATTTACAATGTTGTGCAATCATCACCATTAATTGATTTGTAATGGCTAAGTAGGGATTATTCCAGTGTAGCAAACACTGTTAGATGCTGTAGAACAGCTATTCTCTCTCCGACTCCATTTTTTTACATAAATATTATAGTAGCATACTTTATCTAGGGTTTTGTCCTTTTTATTATTTACCCAAAACATCTGGGAGGTTTTCCATATCAGTACATACAGCGTTCCTTTTTGTTTTCATTTAATAGATTCAAGAATTAAAATATGAATTTCCATATTAGTAGTGTTTCTTTTGTTTTTATTTAACAGGTGTATACAATAGTATTATATAGATTAATGCAATTTATGTAACTGATCCCTTACTAATGAACTAAATTTAGATTGTTTCCAACACTTCCCTATTACAAAAAATACTACAGTGAGTAATATTTTGCTTACATCATTTCTCACACTGTGTGAGCATATCTGTGTAATACCTAGAATTGAAATGACTGGGTCAAAGGGAACATAGCTTTAAAACTTTGGTAGACTTTTCCAAATGATCCTTGATAGGTGAATGTACCAATTAACCCTTACCCAGGACTGTATGAGAGTGCCTGTTTCCCCACACCTTCATCAACACAGCATATTGCTCTTGATTTCTAGGCAAGGAAATTAACCTTTTTTCTAAAGTGTGAGTTTGAAATATTTTCTAAGATTGGTTTTTTTCTTTTGTTTTTGCTTGTGGTGAGTTTTTCTTTCAGTAATTTTTATTCATCTTGATTTTATACTCTTTTATGATTTCTAGGTATTGTGGTGTAGTCAGAAATACTTTAATTTCTAAATTAATTCCCCCATGTTTCTTCAATTTAAAAAAATGCAACTTTTTACTATAAATCATTCATATTTTTGAAATTTATTCTGGTGTAAGGAATAAGGTGCAGCCCTACTATGGTTTGGATATGGTTGGTTTGTCCCCACCAAATCTCATGTTGAAATTTGATCCCCAGGGTGGTGGTTCTGAGAGGCGGAGCCTAGTGGGAGGTGTTTGGGTCACTGGGGTGAATGGCTGGGTGAAGTTCTCATAGTAGTGAGTTCTCACAGCAGCGGGTTTGCACTCTTGGGGAATGGATTAGTTCCCCAGAGAGCAGGACTGTTATAATGTGAGGTTACTCCTCTAGTTTGCACTCTCTTTGCACATGCCCACTTCCCCTTTGGCCTTCTCTGCCATGTTTTGATGTAGCACAAAAGCCCTCACCAGAAGCTGAGACGATGCCAGTGCCGTGCTTCTTGTGTAGTCTGCAGAACTGTGAGCCAAATAAACATCTTTTCTTTATAAATTATGCAACATCAGGTATTCTGTTGTAGTAACACAAAATGGACTAAGACAAGCTGCAATGACTACATTCATTTTATGCTCTTCCATATTTTGAATTCTTTTGTCTTTAGTCTTAATTTTTGGGTGTTTACCTTGGATTTTTTCAGGGATTATTTCATATAACCTTAACTAAAAATTATTTTAATTCCTCCTTTCCAACGTTAATGCCTCTAATTTCTTTCTCCTGCATGGGGTATGACTTTCCAGCAAAATGTTAAATAAAAGTGGTAGTAGACATTCCTAATTTTGTGGAAACGTGTCTAGTGTTTACCCATTAAGCATTTTGCTAACTTTCAGATTAGCATACACTTTTTGTCATGTTTAGGAAATATCCATATATCTCTATTTTGTTATGAGTTTTTAAAAACTCAACAAGTAGGCCGGGTGCGGTGGCTCACGCCTGTAATCCTAGCACTCTGGGAGGCTGAGGCGGGCAGATTGTTTGAGCTCAGGAGTTTGAGACCAGCTGAGCAAGAGCGAGACCCTGTCTCTACTAAAAATAGAAAGAAATTAATCAGACAACTAAAAATATATAGAAAAAATTAGCCGGGCATGGTGGCGCATGCCTGTAGTCCCAGCTACTTGGGAGGCTGAGGCAGAAGGATCGCTTGAGCCCATGAGTTTGAGGTTGCTGTGAGCTAGGCTGACGCCACGGCACTCACTTTAGCCCGGGCAAAAGAGTGAGACTCTGTCTCAAAAAAAAAAAAAAAATACTCAGCAAGTGATTTGGTGAGTGGGTTTTCACAGGAGATGATAAAGGGGCTGAGTTTCCCATCTAGGTCAATGTGGACTGAGCTTGCACAGGCAGAAAGAGGAGCCCAGGGGCAGAAGTGACCATGGGAACATAAGTCCCTCAGGAATGCAATATAACCTCGGGAAACCTGATCTTCCATGGACCATGGACTGGGAGATTCAAGTGAATCAGACCTTCCCTCCAGGAGGTAGGGAAGCCAGGCCTAGCTGACAAAGGCTCACACTTTGCTTAAGGGTGACCTTATTAAACCAATCTCATACAAATATGGTAAGTTGATAATAAAACATTCTGTGTTGTTTAATTTTGTGTGTGTGTGTGTGTGTGTGTGTGTGTGTGTTTGCACTACTACTGAGGCCCCCAGACCACTCGGATTTAGCATTCTTTTTTTGTTTGTTTTTTGAGTCAGAGTCTCTCTCTGTCTCCCCTGCTAGAGTGCAATGGTGTTATCATAGCTCACTGCAACCTCCAACTCCTGGGCTCAAGTGATCCTCCTGCCTCAGCCTCCCAAAGTGCTAGGATTACAGGTGTGAGCCACCATGCCTGGCCGGATTTAGGATTCTTCAACAAAATAGATTAGGTGATGTTTGCCCTCCAAAGGCAAGGGGAGAGGTGGCCAGGGAAAGAGAATGTTCTGGCTGGAAAGGAGACAAGATCTGAGTAAAGAAAGCAGAAGGACACACACTTCCACTCAGGTTTTAGCATTTGCAGGACTGCTTGGCATGTAGGAGTTTAGAGCTGGGTTAGTATTATTTAAAGGACTACAAGGCACCTGGCCTTTAATTTAAAAGAGGTGTGAGGGTGGAGCATGGCAGGTGGTGAACCAAAGGAATTTACTGTGATCTGAAAAATAAGCTTAAGTACTAACTCCATTGTGGGCAGGGAGGAAGAACCTTCCCTTTTTTGAGTTGAAGATAAGCCTCTTCAGTCTGGACTTGCTTTCCTAAATTCAAAATCTTCCTTTTCTACAAAACAAGGTGAAGTATTTTATGCCAGCCACCAAAAATCATTGACTGTATTTTACATGAATTTGCAAGCTTATTATGCTATAAAAGTGTTCTCTCAGTATTTTATATGTATCCATGCTCTTTCTCTCAACACAGTTTCTGCTTTATATTTTTGGAATCTCACATAGTCCATATTTTGTTTTGCAGAGAAGATATTAAATAGTTGTGGCTGGTTGAGTTCTCATCTCTACTCTGTGCGACCAAAGCTAGCTGGTTCTCTAGGTATCTTGATGCCACCCAGTGAGAGTGTTTTCTGGATTTAGTGATTTGGTGCTGGTTATTTTTACCTTCTCTGAAAATGGAGCCTCAGAATAGAGACCAGATTGAAAACTCCGAAAAGTCTCTTACTTTGAGAACCATGAACATCTTATCCATCTATGACCCTGTGAACCAGCTATTAATTAGACATTACCAACACATTTCCACACAAAGACCTCATAATCTTCAGTGTGAGAATTAAAAAAAAAAAATTTAAACTACTTTGGAGGGAAGGAGAACGCTAACCTAAATTTTAGGAGTAAGAAAATCCTTAACAAAAAGACCTAAGAAATTACCACTGGGGGGCGATAGAAGTTCAGCAACTGCTCTGCTAATCCCTGAGGCAACTGAGCACTTTAGTTGGTTTATTTATTCAAAGCTGGAATTTGGACGTGTGAACCTTCGAGCTCAGGGAAATTCCTGGATGAGAAACACAGTCCTGGGAAAAACCTACCAAAGATGGAATTAGCACCTTGGCGGACCGCCTTCAGCACAAAGAGCTTTCCTTCCTTGTGTGTCTTAAGAATTTACTTCAGTTCCCTTCAGTCTGAAACAGAGGAAGCCAAGTTAAACTGCAAAGAAACGAGACAACAAAGAAGGGTGCTTATTTATCACTACCAGCAAACACATGTAAGTGCCCAGTTTAAACAGCATTAAGGCATCTCAGCCATTTGGATCGGTTTTGGTTGGTGTGGGTGGACCTCAGTGGGTACCTTTCCTGGGGAGAGTAGGTTGTAGAGATTATCTTAGGAAACTGTGAGTCATAGTTAACACTTCAGGTGACAGTTAAAGAATCTAGTGAGGGGGAGTTTAGACAGGTTTAGAAAGGTATCCCATGGAAAACAAAGGAGAAAAAAATATATCTTCATCGCAGGAGTAATTTTGCAGCCACTTGGTGGTGTGCTATGGGCTTTATTTCTCCTTCCTGATTCCCTCGGTGGTGCACAGGACTGCTCGTAGGGTTGGGATCCAACCCTAGCGCCAGACTTTGGCCAGCCCACTCCATCAAGCAGTGTCAATGTTGGGGGTCCAGTCATTAGTCCTACCTGGTCTCATTTTCTCTCCCAAGATTGCCACTAATGAAATGTCAACAGCACAAGAATTTGTCCAGCTTCCACTCCAAAAAGAGCCAAAGGGCAGGGAGATGTGGAACTTGAGGGAGCAAGTCCAGAATGCAGTTTGGTGCATAAGAGAAGGCATAAACAGATCCAAGAAATTATGTTGCATCCCCTGTCCAGTAGGCTCTCCATTTCTAAAGCTCTCCACCCTGGCATAGGGATGACCTGGGGGCTCTAGGATTATAGCTAGGATGGGACCCCATGAATCTCAATGTTCAGTGTCCTGTGCCCTCTTGAAGATGCTAACGCATGTTTCTGAGGGACACTCAGAAAACCTGGAAGTATGTTATGTTAGGACATTTTGGATTTTGAGTGGACAGTCCAGCTTGGGTTAGTTTAAACAGAAAAAAAAAAATTTTTGGTTCTCATCCCTGGGAAATCCAGGGTTGGGTAGAGCCTGAGGAAGGGCTGAATCCAGGCACTCTGCCTTCATCTCTCAGCCCGTTGCCACTCTTTATGAAGGCTTCTCTGCCAACTTTTTGGGCATTCTGAGGAATTTGCTCTGATTGCGTCACATTCTCTCCCCCGGATCAATTACTGTGTCTGGGGGAGGAGGGCAATGTGATTGACAACCCACCTAGGACCAACGGAAATGGGGAAGAGGATGTTCCTCAGAGGAATTGATGCTGAGCAGACTAAAGCATTATGAATCTACAGGCAAATAATTTGTCTTTGTGGACAGGAAAATCAACAAGCAGAGTAATAGTAAGTGATCTATTAGCCAATAGTAAAATTAATCCCAATTGCAGTTTTGCTTCCTTAGATTCTACCATAGACCTAATGAAAACGCTCTGGATTCTTGGGTGCATAATTTGGAAAATGCCTCTACTAATTCAAAGAGGATCTTGGAACTGTTTTCTATTGACAAATGTCTATAAAAAGGAACCTGAGTTGTAATCATATGCCTCTTTTATTCCTACTATAAGGAAAGCACCATGAGTTCAATATTGAATGCTGAAAAGAAAAGGACTAACAATTGCATTTGGGACTAAAAGTCCTAAAATTATCCCTGGAAACCTTAAGGTCTACATAATTATTTGCAAGGCTCCCTTAATGTGAATGATCTGTTTTCTATGTAAATACTAGACATATGAAACACATGCCTCGGTGTAAAACATAAACTGAAACAAAATAAAATTTTCAGAAACCGAGGGCCTAAAATAGCTGTAGTCAACTGCTGATAAGGCATAAATGGTGACAGTGGGATGTTCGGGCCTGAGTGACAATAGTCCTTGACCTTCAAGGCTGAGAGGATTGTGGGAAGCCATTGTGCAGATGGGACAACTTGCCCAGGCCACAGACCTGGCAGCTGTATCCACACACCATTCTGAGTTCTATGAGAAAAGTCCTAGGCCCAGAGGTGAGGTGGCCTAAAAAGGGCACCCTTTGAAGTCATTGAGCTCCTGCTCCAGGCTCTGTCCCAGGCCGTGTGGATGTGGGTATCACATCACCTCTCAGAGCCTCCACTGCCTCATTGGTGGATGACAAGAATACTGACCTGATGGCGTTATCTTATGGATGGAATGAACTCTCATGTATTGGTCTAATTCAGGTGTCAGCATTTTTATTCTGTGAAGGACCAGAAAATAAATATTTTGGGCTTGTGGGCCATAGTCTCCAGGGCAAGCACTCAACTCTGCACAAAAGCAGCCAAGGACAATATGTAAATTATGGATATGGCTGTGCTCCAATGAAAATTTATCTACAAACTGAAGTTAGCCCTCGACTTTGGCCCAAAGGCCATAGTTTGCTGACCCCTGGTCTAATGGTTAGTTCCTCCCTGTTCAATTAGTGTTAGCTTCTCCCTGCTCATCCTGGTCAACCTCCCGCCCCTCGTGAGAGAACATTTCTGTGATGGGTTGAAGTGTGTGCCTCCCAAATTCATATGTTGGAGGCCTCATCCTTAATGAGACTGTATTTAGAGATAGGGCCTCTAAGGAGGTAATTATGGTTAAATAAAGTCATTAAGAGCGGGGCCCTAAGCCAATAGGACTGGTGTCCTTATAAGACAAAGACACACCAGAGCTTGTGCTCTTTGCGCGTGCTCTCACTCCTTGCCTAGAGAAAGGCATTGTGAGAACACAGCTGAGGAGAGAGGCCTCATCAGAAACCAACCGCGCTTGTACCTGATCTTAGACTTCTGGCCTCCTGAACTGTGAGAAGATACGTTTCTGTTTTTTAAACCACCCCATCTGTAGGATTTTGTTATGGCAGCCCTAGCAGACTAATATAATGCCCTATTAATCAGCTGTGTGAAGGATCATGCCACCTTAAATTCCTTCCTTCCTTCTTTTTATTATAAAAATCTTTTTAGATAAAACTAATCTTCTTATATAAATATTTTATATCTCTTTTATACAAGATTTTGTATTTTGTGTCTATTTTTATAATGGCAGTAAAATTATCTGCCCTGCTTATCTAACAAAATTTTTGTGAGGCTTAATTTAAGCAGAAAACATGAGGTGTGATACAGTACAAGTATATTACTAGGGCATTTCTATTTAAGCTATATCACCCATATTTGCAAATGTAAATTACCATGTGGGACAGCAAATCTGGACCCAAATGTTGAGCTCTTTTTTTCTCCTCAGGAAGATTACTTGGTCAGTGGAGTAGTGTTTGTGTTTATTTGCTTGTTTGCTTTAATTTTTTGAGAGGTGGGGAACTATGAGGAGGCTAACAGAAAGAAACATGCATGAAAAGGATTCCAGCTGTGATCCAGAGTGCTTGCGTCTGCCCTTTGATGGCCAATGGAATCATTCATTCAGTCAGTAAATTCAGAGAAAGTTTCTGTGCTGTGTCAGGTTCTGTGCTGGGTATAGTAGATAGAGAAGTGACAAAGACAGACAAGGTCTCTCCTCTCCAGGGAGCTTCTATTCTAGGGCAAGGGTAGGGGAGGTTGCGCTCAGAACAGAGAACAACTGAATGAGAAAAATAATTACAAAATATGAATAATGCCAGAAGGAAAATCAACAGGGTCATGTGAGGGAAGTAACAGGCTTGGGGCTGGCTGCAGACAAAACATGCAGTGTTCATGCGCTCTTCATCCTCCCTTTCCTCCTCTTCCCCCAACTCTCATCTCTAAGGCTTTGGAGCTCCTACTTCCTCCTGAAAATGTTGAATCAAGATGATATTCTTCTTGTTAGCATCATCTCTAATGTACACTTCACAAGAATAGTAACAACTATTGTTAACTGTGTACTTTTGGCCTGGATGCTACTATGCTAGGCAGTTTCTTTTTTTGGTAATAAGCTTTTAAATTCAGAAGAGTTTTAGATTTGCAGAAAAATCGCAAAGACATACGGAAAGTTCCTGTTCACCCCACACCCATTTTGTTGTTTTATTAATATCTTACATTAGCATGGTACATTTGTCACACACAGTAAACCATTTCGATACATTAATATTAACTAACATACAAAATTTATTCAGATTTCCTTAGTTTTTACCTAATATCTTTTTTCTGTTCTAGGATCCCATATAGGATGCCACATTGCATTTGGTCATCATGTCTCCTTGGGCTCCTCTTCGCTGTGACAGTTTCTCAACTTTCCTTGTTTTTGATGACCTTGGCAGTTTTGAGGAGTGCTGGTCAGGTATGTGGTAGAATGCCTTCAACTGGGATTTGTCTGATGCAATGCATTATTTCTCATTCTCATGGTTAATTTATACCTGACTCATGATGTAGGTATAATTTATTCATCTTTTACAGATAAAAACACTGAGGCACAGAGAGATTAAGGAGCTTCTCCAAAGTCACACAGCTAGCAAATGGCAGAAGTCATGATTCAAACTCAGTGTTGACATGACTTCGTGCCACACTTACTTTGCCTCCATGGTCTCTATCTACTAAATTTCTGACAATGGAACAGTTCCCATCAAGGCTACCAAGGCAATCTCTTTTATAGTTCTTGCATACAGTTTTAAACAATTTGATGACATGTTTAGATTAGAACAATTTTCTCAATCAGTTATTGGCTGAACTGATTATTTGTGTAACTTCAGTGGCTGTTTTCTTAGATCAGTGGTTAATCTAGAAAAAACATCACTAAAAAGCATTTGGGAGCCTGTGTTTTTAGGTGTGGTTCTCAAACTGTGTTTGGATATATCACCTGGACTATTTGTTAGAAATGCACTTCCCTGGATTAGGATGACCACCTGTCCTAGTTTTCCCAGGACTGAGCAGTTCCCAGGATGTAGGACTTTCTGTGCTAAGAGCAAATTCCAGACAGTCCCGGGCAAACCAGGATGGTCAGTCACCCTACCACAGAGCTCCTGTGACTCGCTAGGGCCCAGAAATCTGTTTTTAAACAAACTGTCCAGGAGATTATTCTAAACACACAGAAGTCCGAGATCCATTAAATCAGATATGGAAATGAATTGCTGAAAGAATTGGGGACCAATTTCTGGAGATATTGAAAGACATTGATTTTCAATGTTTGGGTATGTCTGGTTGGGTATGTTTGATTCTGCCTGAAGTTGAGGGAGAATAATATCACCTAAACTCCAGCCCAGATAACTAACATCAGAGGAGATGATTTTTCACTCTTTATGAGCATCGTAGAGGGGAAGGACATGCCTTTAATCCTTGCTTGGGAGAGGCAAAGACATAAAATGTAACCAAAATGTTTGTACCCTCATAATATCCTGAAATAAAAAAAAAAAAGAAATGCTACTACTTTACCAACTCCACATTTTAGTTGAGGAATGTTGGGAGCTCCCAAAAGATTCAAAGTCCATTATTTGTCAGTTGGGATTGATGAATCTATATTAACCTAGGGCAGTGGTTCTCAACTTTTGGCAGCTCAATGGGATCACCAGGGAGAGCTTAAAAGTTTGAATCCTCCATCCCACTCCAGACCAGTTTCATCAGGATCTCTGAGAGTGGGACCCAGGCACCAGTAATTTTACCGTCTGAGAATCATGGAGTGAAAGAAACACTGTCCAGTAGAAATACAATGTGAGCTATAACTTCTTAGTAGTCACATTTTAAAATGTAAAAGAGAAGCACATGAATTTTAAGAATATATTTAATTTAACCCAACGCATCTGAAATTTTATCATTTTAACCTGTAATCATAAAATTTTCAATGACATATTTTATGTAAATGTTTTTCATGCTAAGTCTTTGAAATCTGGTGTGTATTTTACACTTAAAGCACTACTCAATTTGGATGCTGCATTTTCACCAGAAATACTTGATCTGTATTTAGATTCCCATACCCAAGTTGTTCTAAGCATATTTAAAAGTATTCCAATAATTGAGTATGAGGTTTTTAAAAATTTAATTAATTAAAATTTAAAAATTCAGTCTTTCAGTCTCACTGAGCACATTTCAATGGCTGAATACACATGTCTAGTAGCCTTGGTAATAGCACAGATCTAGGGTGGTGCTTCTCAAACTTTAATTTGGGGCATACAGATCAGGCAATCTGGTTAAAATTTAGGTTCTGATTCAGGAGGTGTGGGGTGGAGCCTAAGAGCCTGCATTTCTAACGAGCTCCCAGGTGATGCTGATGCTGCTGGGCCAGAGACCACCCTTTGAGTAACAAGCATCCAGAGTAATCTTGAATGAGGGCTACCTCCACTCTGATTTCTCCACTTACTCAGTGCTATTCTCTTATTTCAAAGGCTCAACACAAAAACAATAAGCCTTTGTGGGGATGGGTATATACACACGTAATGGGTGCGGGCCGCACCGTCTCGGGGATAGACATGCTTGAAGCTCTGACTTGGGTGGGTCAAGGGCAATATACGTAACCTAAACATTTGTACCCCCATAATATGCTGAAATAAAAAAAATTTAAAAAATAACCCAAAACACCAAAAAAAAAAAAAAGCCTTTGTGGTCAGGAAATGTGCATGTGTGAATATATGTGTGTGTGTGTGTGTGTTTATATATATATATGTAATACATATATACACAGATATGTGTATCCGTATGTATGTACACATAAGTCTGAACTTACCTAGAAGCATAAGTAACCTCTACAAATATAAAAAACACTTCACTACCACATATATTATGTGTCATTATTTTAAATTCAACTTACACTTCTTTGGTTCACTAGAACTGAACAATAGCTGAATGCTTAATCTTGATATAAGTCCTTATATTCATTTGTTTGCTTTTTAAAATGAATCAGTAGGTTCCTGCTTTGTGTTTCAATGTTTGAAGCTATTTACAAAGTATTTGATGACCCAGGCTCTGGTTTTGTGTACAGTGCAGAGTAAATGCCAGTTCCATTTAGTTCCCTTGAATGTGGAAATTTTGAGCCCCAGTACTTGTGCGTGTTTCTACAGATGGTTTTTCATTCTTCTTTAGACATCAGTATGGAAAGAAATTGGTTCTGAAGTGCTGTTTTCAACGTTTATTCAGTTACTCAATTGATTCAATTCATTGGTTCCTCTGAGACAAAGCTGATTTAACTCCTATGTCGGTTTCTAAAAAACAAACCCCCAAAACCTAAAATTGACTGAATTCTTTTTGAGGGTTTATAATCTGAGAAAGTTATTTGAGCATAAACAGCAACCCGAATCATAATGAAATTAGAGAAGTTGGTCATGTTTTTCTCTTTATTATCCTTTAGTTTCTTTTAGGGGACAAGTTTTGGGAAGGAAACCACCATTGTCTTCAGTAGTTATTGAAATCACACAAAAATGTGAAGAGGCCGGGTGTGGTGGCTCACACCTGTAATCCTAGCACTTTGGGAGGCCGAGGCAGGAGGATCACTTGAGGCCAGGAGTTTGAGACCAGCCTGAGCAACATAGCAAGAGTCCTGTCTCTACAAAAAATAGAAAATTAACTGGGTGTGGTGGTGCATGCCTGTGGTCCCAGCTACTCAGGACACTGGAAGTTTGAGGTTGCAGTGAGCTATGATGGCTCCACTCCACTCTACCCCAGGCAGCAGAGCAAGACCTTGTCTCAAAAATAAATAAATAAATAAATAAATCAAAAAGAAAAAGAAGATGTGAGGGACATAGCTATTAAAAACTTTTGGGAAAAAACAGGGAATAATCCATTAAGATTAGAGGAATGAAATGAAAGATAGCAGTTGGGTATATCAAGGCAGGATTGAGAGGGAAAATATTAATTTTTACTTTAATCCCATTCTTTTAGCTATTTTATCTATTGGCCATGTGGGGTGATAAAATTATATTTCTTTTTCATTATGGGACAGAATACTTATTCTATGTACAGTTATAGATCCCAATAATTATAAGACCTAGCATTGTCCATGAAAATGGCTACTGATTCAAAAGCTTGATTCCTTGGGCTAGACTCTAGAGGACTTGAAGCTTCCAGAGGAAATCAAGCTGGAGCTTGATATTAAATGGATATTCTTTTTGTTTTATTTATTTTGTTTTAACTTCGCAGGTATCTGTAGGTGAAGTTTGGTATATAATATATTCTTTTATTTCCTGTGGAGCAAACTACATTTAATAATAGATAATGTTAATAACAGTAGCTAACATTCATTGATTAATATGTGCCAGGACCTTGTTAATTACTCCATTTACATTATTTTATTTAATTTTCATAACAACCCCATGATATAGGTACTGTTGAAGTATAATTTTTAAAGAGTTAAAAACACAAATATTATACAAAATAGAATGAACACATGTCAAACATTTATTTAACTCATTAATGATGGGAACCATTAGAGGGTTAAACTAATTCCAAGAGCATTTTGAGAATTTTGGTATGTTTAGGCATTCTGAGAAAAAAAATGT
>RJWJ010000665.1:111008-191721 GCA_004363605.1 Indri indri | reverse complement strand
TTTCTGCCATCAGCCCTGCCTAACCCCTTCCGGCTGGGTAGGTGCCCCTCCCTTCTGTGCCTCAGTCTCCCTGTCTACCAGACATGCCTCCCCGTCTTGGGCACAAATGCCATCAGCCTCTGCCCCGCGCAGCTTGAGCGCCCACCCACTCTGCAAATAAGCAGAGTCAGGGCCGCCTTGGGCCTCTCCCTCCTGCTGGGACTGAACCTCAGGCCACTGGGGCCAGTCTCCACTTCGGCTCCACGCAACCCTTTGTCCCTCACACTGAGTTGGGTCCCCAGTCCAGACAGCACCTTGTCCTGGAGAACTGCCGTTGGGAGCCTCTAGTGCCCTTTCCTGCCAAAAAACCACCCTCCAAAGCTCCTCTGGGATGATTCGCCTGGAGTTTTCTCCACCTTCCCTACCCCTCCCAGGGAGTCAGGCCTGAAGCACTGTGATCCTCCAATCTGGGTCACCTGGTGCCCCTCGTTCTCTCTTCCTTTATCACGACGGGAGCCCCATTTTGCTTAGTGCGGAGATGTGCTCAGCTAAGAAAAAACCGAAATCCGCACCCTCCCAGACTCCACTGCAGCTGGGGGTGGTGGGCACAGCCCGACGTGGAAGGTAGAGTGGGGAGGGCCCAGCAGGACACAGGTACCACCTCCGTCGTTATGGACGGACTTGTGTCCCCCCAGATTCCCAGCCCCAATACCTCAGAGTGTGATCCTGTTTGGAGGTGGCACCTAAGTTAAAATGAGGTCGCCAGGGTGGCCCTGATCCGACATGACCGGTGTCCTCATAAACAGAGAAATTTGGACACAGACGTGCAGAGGGGGAGGCCGTGTGGGGTGAGGCAGAGGCCGGGTGGTGCTTCTGCAAGCCCAGGAGCGCCGAGGATGCCGGCACCCACCAGGACCCGGAGAGAGGCTGGGACAGGTTCTCCCTCAGAGCTTCCAAAAGGAACCAGCCCCGCCCACGCCTTGATCTTGGGCTTCTGGCTCCAGGACTGTGAGATGATGCATTTTTGTTGTTCAAGCCCCCAGTCTAGGGTACTTCGATGGTGTGGCCCTGTCTCCCCCGCTGCCTGGACCACAGTGGCAGGCACAAAGATGCCACCTTGTGAATACAGCCAGCAAGTCCACTCGGAAAGTGAGGGAAGGGAGCAGGAACCTCCGCTCCTGCTGTGTCAGGGGGGCCCACGCCAGCCTGGGGCCACCTACCTGGTTCCGTGGAAGAAACACCTCCGTCCTCTGTAGCAGGTTCCCGCACACACCCTTCACGGGAACATGCAGCTAAGGAGGGCCCGGATATTAGGTTGCTGTCTGCCGCCAGGTGCTCCTCTCTGCCGCCTGCCCTGGAGGGAGGTGGGCTTCCTCCCGGCCTGTCCCTACCTGTGCAGCACGGCCCGTCCCCACCTTGGCGTTCACCGCTGTGTCGCTGGCCTCGTGGACAGAGATGGCACCTTTCCAAGACAGGTTGAGGGGATGGAGGGAGGCAGGCAGGAGGGGTTGGGGAAGGCGTGGGTGGGCGCGGGTGGGGACTGAGCCTGCCCTTGCTGGGGGACGACCTCGGCAGATGTCAAGCCCTTCCTGGCTGGGCTCACACTCTTCATCACAGCTTCCCTCACACACGCTGTCAAGAGTTCTGCGGAGTCCTGGGCCGAGGGGGCCCACCCTGCTTCCTGTGTCTGCTGAGATCTCCCTCTGCCAGGAGACCCATTGCTCTGGGCAGGTCTGAGGGCAGAAGGAAGCCGAGCTGCAGAGGCAGCTGCTGCAGGGGAGGAGTTCGCCCCCCCACAGCCTGCTCAGGCTCCGTGACCACTGGCCGGCATGCTTCGCAGACTGGAACCTGAGCGCGGAGAGGCGAGTGTCCAGGCAGCCAGTAGGTGGTGGAGCTGGGGGTGCTCTCCACTGCCCCACGTCTCCCCTCGGGGCTTGCAGGTGCTTCAGACCACGGAGACCACGGAGACCACGGGGACCACGGCCTTCTCAGCCAAGGACAAACCCAGGAGGCGCCAGGGAACCTGCCCTACAGTCCCCGCACAGCAAGGGTGCTGGGGCTGGGGCGGCCCCCTCTGCTCCCCGCCCATTCTGCCTCCACGGCTTCCCCTCCCTGGGCCTCCACCCCAACCAGACGTCCCCCCTGCTGGCTGCCCTGGAAAGAATTAGGCACCCCTCCCGCCTGCATCTCCATGGGAGGCTTGGTTTTATTTAAGTCTCCTTTTGCTGAGTTGCCCTCTCAGGTTTGAACCCTCTGGGGCTGGGAACACAGAAGTCTGCTTCCCATTTTAGCAGCGGTGCAGCGGGGTGGGAGGCAGGGGGCGTTCTGGTCAGTGGTCCGGAGGTATTCACACTGGGCCCTCACGGCTGGGTGGGCAGCGGCTTTGATGTACTTCGCTGGGCGAGAAGGCGGCCGCGCCAGGATGGGGGCTGCTCATGGTGACTCCTGCGCAGCCAGCAGAGTGGACGTCCCGGCCACAAACACCCTCCTTCCTGCCCCACCAGCCTCGCCGCTGCAAGACCATGTGCTTCTGCAGACCGGCAGGGCGGGGCTGGCCCCATGGCTGGTCACTCAGGTTCCAGCACGTTCTGGGACCCAGCTGCAAGCTCCTCCTGTCCCCTCCCTCGTCTCTCAGCTTGCTGAGTTGGAGTCCCAGAGGGCACAGCTGGTGAATCCCAGCCAGCACTCAGACCCGCACTTGGGCAGGCCAGGCAGATGGTCACCTCTGCTCCCACCCAGCCTCCTCTTGCAGGGGAGGAGCCCTGGAGGTGCTGAGATGGCCATGACCACTGTCGAATGTGACACCACGTGCAATCGTGCCACCAAGACTGGTTACCATCATCCATGCACCCCGCTATGTCGATCTCCGGGGGCCTCCTTAAATGATGTGCAAAAAAGGGTCCCATGGTCAAATAAGTTGAGGGGCCATCAGATTGGAGTGAGCTGTTTCCTCATTGCAGGACTTCTCAGAACCTTTAACGTGATAATGTTCACTCAGAATCTCCAAGACAATCCCCCAAGCTTAATGGTCCGCGGGCCCTTCTGTTCTGCGGGTACCTCAAAGGCCTGTCCCCCACAGCACATCCCTGAGGGATAGAGCCAGGCCCCTCAGGCCAATTGAGCTAGGTCTCATCATCCTCTGGAAGAAGCATCCCCTGCCTCTGCCCCTTCCTCCTGGCCTGGGCTCCCAGTCGACGCAGGAGGGCCGAGCATTTCACATGGAAGCAACGAGGCACCATCTCCACGAGTGCCCTCTCCTGCCTGGTGACTGCCTGTGTCCCCCAGTTTAACTGTCACTGTGTCCTCAGCCACCAGCGTAGTGTCCAGAGCCACCTCGATTGCTCAGCAGTGGAGGGACAGATGGACGTTAGGTAGAGGCCCCACCGCTGGGGACATCCTTGAGCTCACAGGCTTTGACTGCCATGAGACCTGCTTGGACATTTCTTCATAAGAGTATTGGAAGGAATTTGTGATTTCAAGTACTTGCTTTATTTTGCTGATTTCTATTTTAAATTGGCCTCGGTTTCATGTGGGCACACAGACTTCACTTCTGTCTTGCTCTCTCCACAGAGAGACTCGGAATGTTCAAGGAAGATCTGTGCAAAACCAGCACCACCCGTGAATGTTATCCACAGCCCTTACGATAACTGAGGCTGCAGCGTAGCGACGCTGAAGCCGGGGGTCCAGAGGAAAGGCTGTGGCCAAAAGGGAGGCCGCCCCTTCCTGCCACTCGGAGGCTGGTGGACCTGCCTGCGTCACCCTGGCTGGCTTCATAGACGAGGTACAGGACCCCACGACCGAGTGGCTCAATGAAGGCCCTCAACCATAAAACAGGGACAGACTCCCCAACCCCAGCCCTGTTCCGGTCACAGCAGGGTCCCAGACTCTCGCCACACTCAGGAAAGGGTGAGAGTCAACAAAACCCCAGCGAGGCCGCAACGGTCAGGGTTCCCTCAAGAGCCTCGCGAAGTGGTGAGCTCCCTGTCACGGCGCCGGGGGCCACTTGTCCAGGACAAGGCACTATGGACTCCAGCCCTCGAGCCCCACCGCCCCGCCCCCCCAACGGTCAGCCCTGCCCTCCACCCCCCCACCCAACCGTGGCGGGTGGGGCTGGAGCCGCAGGCAAGGGGCTGACACTGATGAGCTCAGGCAGCCGCGAGTCGCTGCAGACAACCTCCGCGGCCTTTCCAAGTAATGAGTCCACCGCGACGGCCGTCCCTAGACACAGCCAGGGAGCCCCGCTGGCCTGGGAGAGGCTTGAGACCGGCCATTGTCAGCCTGTCTGGGCTGCAAATATTTGACCCTGGTTCTCCCTAGACCTTTTCTCACACCTAAAGCGCAGACCTCTGACCTGGGCCTGGAGAACGCCACAGCGCTGGGGGCCTGTTTATCTTACATATTAATTCTGGCAACTCGGGCTTGGCCCAGAGGCCGACTGACCCCTGACTCTGGGCACGGGAGCCACTGCTGCTCCTGTTCCAACCCTTCTGTGTCTGTCCCTCCCTAAAGACAGCCTCACGGGCCACTCAGGCGGCCGCACCCAGCAGCACCAAACTCCCTGCCCTTCCGTTGGCCCCCACATTCAAGGGCTGGAGCTTGGCTGTGAGCACCTGCCCGGGACTCTGTTCACACCTCTCATCTGGAGGTGAGGGATGGGTAGGTGTCGTTGGGTTTAGGACAGCAGGTACAAAGTGAACAACATAGAGCACAGGCCCAACAAAAGACCGCGCCTGAGACGCTCACCGAACCCCCAAGGCAGGGCACACAGAACGCCCTCCATAAACATTTGCCAAATGCAGCAACTGAGCACCACTTTCTCTTACCAATTTCCCTTGGGCTGCAGAACGAGGACACCCCGTCTTCCTTGTTGTAAGTGATGTGTCACAGTTTGCAGACATTGTGGCTCACACAGCCATCCTGTTCCATCCTTGGTTTGAAATCCAGGCCCAAATTTCCAGCACCCCTCGGTTGTGCGCCGTCCTCACCTCTGACCTTGTCTGGTTTTTCCCTTCATGTTTTCCCTTTGCTCAAATGCCCTCATGTATTAGCGACATCCTGCTTTATTATAGTGTCTCTGGGAGTTTTGTGGACCTTTCGGGATATGGGATCAGCTTTTTTAAAAGCCCGTGAATAAATTCTCACTGGGCAACTAGATCTCCGTTACAAACCTGTATTAAATGAGAAATAAATTTAGCCACGGGCTCCTGAAGTGCGGCGCATCCTGCTGAATCACGGCAGCTTCTGCTGCGGCGGAGCCAGTCTGGGGCTGTGACAATTGTCCTGGCTAATTGGATACAACGCCCATTTGATAAATGGAAACTGAGGTTTGGGGAAATCAAGCTCCTTCTCTGGGTTACCCAAAAGGAGAGAGAGAGAGAGAGTTGGGGTTTGAGCCAGCGCTGCCCAAGCCTGAAGCCTCCCAGTGCCCTCAGAAACAGGCTTGACTCCCCAGGCCTGCCGGAGGGGCACTGTCCCATGTTTGGTTCACTGTGGACTGTCAGGGCTGGATGGTCCAGCAGGTTCTGCTTCCTACGTAGGGGACACCGAGCCGGCAGAGGGACAACAGCCCCTTCGAGATGCCCCCGCAGGTCTTCAGCTCAGGTTCCCTGACTCAGAAACAAGCTGACGCCTTCCAAATCAACTGAGTTGACTCAATTGGTCATCTCTTTCCGGATTTGAACCACGATAAATGTTCGCCATAAAGAGTTTGAAAAATACTAGAAACATGGAGAAACAAAATGAAAACTGCCCTGTGACCACCCTTTTGAGGGGCTCCCTGAGCGCCTCTCCTCTCTGGTGCTGTCCTGGCTGTGCTGCCACAGGACCTATAAGAGGCGTTCCTGGCACTAAACTTCCTCCTGCCGAGCCCCACAGCGTCTCACTGCACCCTGGAGATTGCGCTTGCGGGGTAAGCTGCACCTGCCGCTCAGGTCCACGCGCAGGTGACGCTGGAACACACCTGAGCAGGGCCAGCGCCTCGCAAACGTCAGCTGCGGCTCTTCTGCAACACTCTGCCGCCCCTCTAGCAGAGCATTAAGTCGTTGGGTTTTTTTAAATCATTTTTTGTTGTTATTTGCTAAACAATGCCCTGCCCTTCCTTGCAGCTGTTGTTGTGCGTCCTCTGAACGCTGCCCTTCATGTCTGACTTCTCGGGCGGCCGCAGCCAGGGAAGGCCGCAGTCCTGTACCTGCCTTTGCTCCTGCGGCACCGCAGGGTCCCGCACACGGGTGTCCCACACACGCCTGCTCCGTGAGCACCTCAGCGAATGCACAGAGGGAGAGCTTGGCAGAGCACAGCTGCAGGTTAGTCTCCGGGTGCAGGAAAGGGTTTACCTGGGCGTGTGCTGGGCAGCAGTGGGTGGGCACAGCCAGCTGGCCAGAACTGACCCGTCCTCAAACCTGGCAAACCTCGTCCCCTAGCAAGACAGCGGCCTCCCAGCCACAGCCCATTTCCACATATAAATCAATTTGTCTCCACTGAGGGGAGAGAATTGCAAAGCAAACAAATTATGCCCGCCCCATTGAGCTGCAGGCACTTGGGGCCGGGGCTTGGAGCGTCGGAAGGGATTTTTTTTCCTCCACTTCTCTCAGAAAATGACCACCCCGGGGGGAGAGACTTGGTGCTCTGTATGTCCTGAGGAGTAATTCCCAAGCCCATTTTCCCTCACACTCCCGCCCAGCAGAGCTACGTGGGGGTCTGGCCGCCATGTGATAGGGTCTGTGTTAGTTTCCCATGACTTCCGTAGCAAAGTCCCACAAATTGCCCTAAATGACAGAAATTTATTTCCTCGCAGTTCTGGAGGCCGGAGTCAGAAATCAGGTGTTGTCAGGGCCCTGCTCCCGCCAGCTGTTCTGAGGAAGAAGCTTCCACACCCCTGTGGGTTCTGGTGGTTGGCGCCAGCCCCGGCTCGTGGCTTCCTGGCTCCGGTCCCCACCCCTGCTGCCAGGGTCTCGCGTGTGTCTGTGTATCCTATTAGGACGCCAGTCACGTGAGATGAGGGCCCACCTGAACCCGGGACGACCTCAGCTGCAGAGACCTATTTCCAAGTGAGGCTACATTCATGGGGACTTTAAGATATCTTTCTGGGGACACAGTTCAAGAGAACTGTGGGGGCAAAGGCCATGGGGAGCCCCCGGAGCTGGAAGAGGCAGGGAGGCTCCTCCCACAGAGCCTTAGGAGGGGCCTGGCCCTGCGACACCTCGATTTGGGACCTCTGCCTCCTGGACTGAGAGTGCTGGTGCTTTAAGCCAACCAGCTGGGGTCATGGCAGTGGTGGGCATCTAATACAGCCCCCTGACTCAGAAAGTCCTTTTGGAATTCTGTGGTTAAGTTTCTATTTTCAGCATCCCAGACTTCACGATTCCAAGTGCCGGAGTCCAGGTGGGGGGATCCTCACCGCCCACCCCACCTCCGCTGCCACCCCAGTCCTGTGGGAGCCCCTGGGACCCTTGATGCCACAGAGGCCCCAGCTTGAGGCTTCTAAAGGCTGAGACACTGCTATTCCCAAGCTGGCTGCCTCCCATGGAGCTGTGTAGGGACAAGGCCAGGGGTCAGGCGGCCCCCTCCACATGCCCTCAGCTGCATGGAGGCACCCCCTGCAGAGCCGGGGTGCAGGCTGCCGCCACTGCCCTGGGGTCAGTACTCGGTCAGGCAGGGATGTGCCACGGCCCCAACTCCAGGCCCTCTAGGTGGGACCTACAAATGCACGTAAAATGCTGTGGCCCCCCCATACCTTGCAGAGCAATTCAGTGCAGAAAACTCCAGCACTCAGAGCCATCGGCATGGCCGGTACAGGCAAGGCCACTCCCCCTGGGGTCACCTTCTGTGGTAATTTCAGGATTCCAGGTGTCTTTGTCTGCTTGGAGCTGCTATCACAAAGCACCACAGGCTAGGGACTTGGACAGCAGACATTCACTTCCTCACAGCTCTGGAGCTGAAAGCCTGCCAAGGTTCTGGCAGGCTTTAGGCTCCTGGTGCAGCCTTCTCCCTAGACTGTAGACAGCACCTTTTCCGAGTCCAAAGGTGGTCTTTCCCGTACGTGCAGGTGCAAGCCCCTGGGTCTCTGCCCAGGAGGGCGCAGACCCTGTATGAGGGTCCATGTTCATGCCCTCATCTAACCCTAATCACCTCCCGAAGACCCCGTCTCCAGATACTATACCCTGGGGGAGAGCTTTGGCACACACACATGGGGACACAGACACAGCACCGGGAGGGCAGGGGACTATGGCAGGGTCCGCTGCGGCCCAGGCCGGGACACCCCACCTCTGCAGGGTGAGAAGCGCCCCTGTCACCCCGCTCATCACCACAAACAGGATCATAATCACTGCCTTCCTCTTTATGGGGCTCACCAGGGGCCTTTGTGAGGCCAAAGTTCAGAAACGGGCTCTGAGGAAGTAAGCGGGTTTGCGTCCCTGGTTCCAGGGTGGCTGTGAACCCAGCTCAAGAATCTCGCAGGGCTCCTCCTCGCTGAGAAATGTCCGTGGCACAGGACCACCTGTGCTTCTCCGTACCCGGTGACATTTTAAAACAAAATGTCTACTCTTTACCGAGTGGCGTCCCCTGAGATCCAGCCACCCACTAAGCACATCTCACGTGTCACCTACTTGCTTCTCCTGGCAACTAGCTGGGGCAAGTACTCAAGAATTGACTCTGTAATTTGGAAGTTATTGGCCTTACAAAGAGCCTGCGTAAGTGCTAAGGATGCGAGGTGACAAGAGAAGGGGTTTTTCCTCAGGGGGCCTGGAGTCTTTGTGCGCATGTGCATGTGTGTGCGTATGCATGTTTGTGCACACGTGTGTGTGCACATGTGTGCACATGTGTGCATGTGAACATGAGTCTATGTGTATGCGTGTGTGCACGTGTGTGCATGTTTGTGCACGTGTGAGTGTGTGCACGTGTGTGCATGTGACCATGAGTGTGTGCGCGTGCACATGTGTGTGTGCATGTGTGTACATATGCATGTGCACACGCATAGGTGTGCAGTATTTCCTTCTTCACTCCAGAAAGGGGTTCACCAGCTGCTGGTTTCGGGTTAACAGACAGGGAAACAAATGCCTGCATCAGGTGTGGGTGACCATGAGAAAGTGACTCGCCCGAGGTGATAGAGAGGCCTGGGAGGCTGCAGGTCCACCTGGCAGAGGCGTGAGTGCAAAGAAGGCTCCACAGTTGAAGCCACAGGAGTCAAGGATGCGGCGGTTGCAGTCCTGGAAGTGGATGTTCCTCTCGGCAGAGACAGGCACAGCAGGCTGGGAGGGACCCTTGGGCCCCCAGCATGTGTTATGTGAGAGACTAAGACAGAGCAGCAAGAGGGCAGGGTGGTTAACCAGGACCAACGCGGAGACCAGTGCCTGCCTCGTGGAGGGCAGGGTGGTCGGCATCAACGTGCAGGACCAAGCAGGATAGGACCAAGGAGCTCGGTGACTTGATGAAAAGCCACACTATGGGCAGGAAGCTGGATTACAGGGGTAGAAGCAGACGGGCGTAGGCCCTGAGCATCCTGCACACCCATGCTGGGCACGCCAGGAAGGCCAGTCCCTGCCTACTGGGTGCCCCCTCTCCCAGGGCTGTGTTTACAGCAACAGCCTTGGAGGATGAGGCGCTATCTCCCTCCCGGACAGAGCGCAGGCTGGCTCTAAAAGCAGTAGACCTCCTGGCTCCATGTTCCTGCGCAGCAATGCAAGCCCCAGTGACAGCTGCTGGGTCACCCTCACAGGACTGGGGCAGGGGAGCCAGCTCTCGTGCTTGCTGTGCTGTGCGGGGAGTAGCAGGATTCTTCGTCTCTGGCCCAGGAATCTCTTGTCTCCTGCCAGCAACCATGAAACAGTGATAGGTGACCTGTCGGCTCATAAAAAGGTAAAATCCCAGCTCCTGACGAGCAGAGAGTCACAAAGGGGAGCAGTTAGTGTGGATTCTCGTCCCATGGAAGCCGCGACAGCCTTGGCCGTGGTGAGAACTGAGAGGAGATGGTGACAGGGAGATGGCACCACCTGCCTCACAAGCTCCTGGAGGACAACCACCTGATACTCTGTGAGGCGACAGGCACATGAGCCCCTTTTTCTCTTCTTCCTCCTCCTCTTCTCTTCCCTCTCATGTGACCTGAGGAGAGGTGCCCGTGGCATCCTGTGGGGTCCATGGGGAGGGAGAGAAGTTAATTTGAGTGGGGCGTTGGCAAAGGCGGCATGGAGGAGAGGAATCTGCACGGGGCCTCGAAGGGCAGATCAGGGTCTCAGAGGATGCCCTGTTTCTACCGAACTTCTTCAGGAGTCCTAGCCTGGCAGTGACAGGCCAGCCAGAGACATCTCGGAGCCCCCAGCCCCTGTGGCTGCCATCCGCCCTTGTCCCAGGGAACAAGAGGAGCCACCGTAGGCATCAGCCATGCAGCAGAGCTCCAGCCTCCAGCGCAACCCTCCACCCCCGCGATCCCGTGCTGGAGGTCAGTGGCAGGTCGCCGTGGAAGACATGCGAGCCCAGGTCCTGGCAGGGCGGTTCTGCACATGCACGGTGCCACAGGTCAGGGCCACCGCCCCAGCTCTGCCCTGCTGGGGGTCTGCTGGTCACTGTCTCAGTCAAACATCACGGCTTCAGCCAAGAGAGACAGACTGGTCAGAACAGGCCCTGATTCTCTTTATTGAATTGGGCGATATTGGATTTATGGAACTCAACTTTCTGATGACAAAAAATTATCTGTGTGGCCAAATAAAGATGATCGAAGCTCAAGGGCCAACTCGAAAGGCAATTTTGGCCACTAATCCACCTCGAAGGCTGCTTATCGTGCCCTGGGATGCTGTCATCTGCAGGGTTGGGATATAAAGTGCCCTTTTGTGTTTTTCTTAAGCCAACATTAGTAAATTGTATATAAATTTAATCTCAGCTAAGAGGTAAAGATAGTCCACAGCCAAAGGGCACAGCCACCATCACGGGGCAGTCACTGCACTGATGTCCAATCAGACACAAACTAAGAGGGGAAAACAAGGTTCTCTCCACTAATCAATTACATTTGAGTAATTGATTGTACATTATTATTGATGAAAGCCCATAATATGTGAGTTAGAAGGGAGTGGGTTTTCAAAAGATTAGATTTGTATACGAAAATGGAAGAGGAAAAATGACTCTCATAAAATCATCTGTGAGTGCTCTGGGTTGGTGCCTGGTGCACCCTGGGATGGGCCACGTTGCTCCTCCTGTCCCTGTGTACTGTCTACCTGGGAAGACGTGCCTGCTGTCCACCTGGTCTACCTGGGGGAGATGTGCATGCCATTCACCTGGGGGGCTGTGCATGCCGTCCACCTGGGGAACCCGGGAGACGGACGTTCGGCAGAGGGGGGAGTTGTAAGGCCACAGGATCTGCGCGGATGGTCAAAAAGTTGCCATTGGGAACAGAGAGAGAGGATGCAGCCCCTCAGACAGCAACACCCATGCATGGTTCACGGAAAAAATGGGCCCCATCTGAGGAGGTGCTTTCTCACAGCAAGAAACCCCAGGCCGTGATGACTTCTGCAGGGGGGTGTCACCCCATCCCTGAAGGCGCCGGCACAGATGGGGCTGGCAGGAAGGTCCCTGCACAGGGCTGAGCCCTGGGACCCCCTTGGTGTTGGTCTTGCTCAGCTCCGGCCCGTTCCCAGGGACTCCCTGCCACGCCTCCCCCAACTCTCAGAAAACAGTTCTCCTCAGAGGACCCTGTGGCCACACGGGTTCGCCCTCCTTCCTGCTGCTCCCGTGCTGAAGGTCACCCGGCCCAGCCTCTGCAGGGGCCGAGACCCCCCACACACACCTTCACTCCCTCCCTTCCCAACTCAGACTGAGGCCTCAGGAAACGCTTGATTCAGAATTGTGCTCATGTCTCCCCTCCCGTGACCCCACTCCACACTCCCGTGGGGCCAGCAACCCATCTGGTCCCCTCCCAGGAGAGTCGGAGAGGCCAGCCTCCCGCCCACCCTCCAGAGACGTCCTTGACAAGTTTCTGTAATGTCCACACCACCCAAACCAAAGGCCAGTTCCGGTTTTCATCCTTGTCCTCAGGCACCCATCGTTCACGCATTACCCAGCGAGCGCCGGTGCTTGGCCAGGCTCTGCTGGGACTCGGGACGCGGAGGGACCCACAGGGACGCTGCTCCCTCGCCCGAGCTCAGAAGTCAGCAGGGACCACAGACGGTGTGAGGGGCAGCCCACGACCGACCTGGACGAACAGGGAGCCCTGGGTGCACCCCAGACCTCACTCTTGTAACAGGGCTCCTCATTAAGACTGTCACCTGGTTTGGCCTCTTCGTCTCCGGAAGCCCCTTCCCAGTCTCCTCCACGGAGCCTCCTCTCAAACGCTTTTCTTTAAATTGAGATAAAAGTCATGTCGCTTAAAATTCACCACTTTAAAGTGTACAATTCATTGGGTTTTAGAATACTCACAGAGTTGCACAACCATCACCACCATCTAATTCCAGAACATTCTCATCTGCCCCAGAAGAAACCTCCTATCCATTATAGGCACCCACCCCTGCCCCAGCCCAGCCACCACCGCGGCTGAGATCTGCTCAGTCAGCTGCTGCTTCCTGGCTTAACTGTGCCCATTCGTCTTTATATTTAATATACTTGTATGTCTCATGGATATACTTCCGGGAAGCCATCTCTTATTTCTTGGTCTTTAATTTTATTGAAGAGTTAGATGACGTTTTCTTTAAAAATATTTTCAATCTCTTCCGACTTTTAGTTACGTCTTCCTTGTTCTTCATTACGACTGTTTTTCCCTCTTGTTCCTTGTCGGGTGTGCGGGGCTGTATCTCCTTTGTCGGGGTTTGCTTGCTTCATATTTATTTTATCGTCTACCGTCTCTGTCATTTTCATCTCTTTTTCTAACACGTCCTTAAAGTGATAAATTAATTCGTTTATTTTTAGTCTTTCTTCTTCAACAATGAAGGTTTTTCCTGCTCTCATTATAGCCCATCAAGGAGCCTTCCTTTTCTCTGCACTCAGGTTAGTGCCTACTTTCAGTTTTCATCTCCTTTTTACTCCCAGGATGTGGCGCAGAGTCTAACTGTCTTCCCAAGCCTGTTCTGCTCTTTTCCTGCAGTGACAGAGCCCCCAGTTTTACTGGACAGACTCTCTCCTGGGGTTAACCTGCGTCTCCCCGAGTTCCTGGACCTGGGCATGGCCACGTGACACCTCTGGCCAAGGAGGGTGAGCACAAGTGACCGGGGCCCCGCCCTCCTGTGCCTGCCCTCGGGGATACAGGTGTGGTGGGGAGCCACTGGGGACCACGGGGAGGACCCCCCGGATTATGGGGCTGGGCCCTCCAAGCAACGTGCTGCCTGCCTGCCATGCAGCCCAGACTGTCATGTCGGAAGCAGATGCCCACCGTGGTAATCTACCTTCCGTAGGTTCTCAGCCTGTGCCAGACCTGTTCCCAAGACAAAAGGTACCATCTAAGTATGCTTCTTACTTTCCACGTGGCAACGGGTTTTGGGGGAGAGGAGAGTGAAAATTTACTAATTAATTTATTTATAAATTTTCTAGAAAATGACTAAAGAAAATCTCTACCTTTTAAATTTTCTTAAGGCTTTGTCACTAAGTACATTATCGATTTTTATAAGTGCTCAATGGGTCTTTGAAAAAAGTATAATCTCTATTTGAAGTAAAAAATGTTTATACCTCTGTTAAATCAGGTTTGCTGGTTATGTGGTTTAATTTCTCTAAACTGGATTGATTTATTTATCATCTACTAAATTGCCTGATTCTGAAAATGGTACCTTGCAATTCCTACTGGCATGCTGCTTTTATGAAGTTCTCCTTGTATTTTTAAATAACTGGGCTTTCTAGTGTTAGCTGCTAAATTGATCAGTGCATAATGCTGACTATTTTGTCTTATTCGTAAATTGTTCTTTTAATTGTTCAAAATTAGCTGGGCATCGTGGTGTGCACCTGTAGTCCCAGGTACTCGGGAGGCTGAGGCAGGAACATTGCTTGAGCCCAAACTCCAGTTCTGTGTTCTCAGGTGGAGTCCAAACCCCAGCTCTGTGTCCTCAGGTGGAGTCCAAACCCCAGCTCTGTGTATTTGGGTGGAGTCCAAACCCCAGCTCTGTGTCCTCAGGTGGAGTCCAAACTCCAGCTCTGTGTTCTCAGGTGGAACCCAAACTCCCAGCCCAGTGACACCAGCCGTGAGCCCTGCTCCCAGCATCTGCATGCTCCCTGTGAACCCGTTCTCCACTGTGGCGACCCTGCTGGAGGGGCCCTTCCACCGCCCACACAGCCAGGGCTATGTAGTCAGCCCTGGGGATGTCCCTCTACTTCAGGGCTCCCGATTTCACACTGGAGTCACACTTCCCCATCCTCTAACCTCTCCTTCAATCTCACAGTGAGCACAGCAGGGCAGCCCTGCTTCCAGCTTCCTCTGTGCTGGGGCTCTAAGGCTGTGGTGTTCTGCTCAGATGAGTGTCTGGTGGTGTATTCCCTTAATCCTTGCAAATGTGGAAATATCTTTCTCTGGGAGCCATAAGTTCTATCTGAAGAGGCAGTCAGAGAGTGGCTAAGACCACAAACCCATCCTGAAAACATGTGTTCCAGTTTCTGACCTTAGCTGTGTGACTGTGGACAAGTTACTTAACCTCTCTGTGCTCATAAGATGGGCCTGATTCTAATACATCTCTCATTAATGAGAGGTAACAAATAAAACAAGCTCAGACAATACTTTAAGCCATGCCTGGATAGGGAAGACAGTCCATGGGCATCAGCTATCACATCAATTTATTATTATTATTATTCATCTCCAGGTCAGAGCCCTTTCCTCTGAATACTTTGTTGACATCAGGTCATCATCTTTCAGCTTTCAGTTACAAATGAGAAGTCCAGTGCCAATCTGGTGGGTTTTGCCTTATTTTCTTTTTACGGAAGCGTATAAAACGTCTGCTTTTCCTTTGAGTTCAGGAGTCTTATCCGTCTGTACTTGGCTGCGACTTTCCGCACCAGTCCTGTCGGGAACTTGCGGTTCCTTTCCACCCGCAGACACGGGCGCTTCATCAGCTCACAAAAACGTTTTTCTATTACTTGTTCTTCTTTCTGTCCCTGTTATTTGCACATGGGGCTGCTCTACCTGTTCTCGAAATCTCTTTTCCCTCTCCAAACAGCATCTTCGCCCTGCGAGTCAAGTTATTCTCCCACTTGTCTTCCCCAACCCTAGTCCAGAACTCAGAGACATGAGTCTCTCCTAGTTCAGCTCACAAATGGGTTTTGGTTTACAAATCATGAATTTAAGTTCCAGAAATTTGTCTCATTGCTCTTGAATGTATGTTTGTCTTTTTGCTGTGTGTTAAGTGATGCCTGTCGGGTCCCCCCGAGCCTCAGCTCTGGGTGTCTGTCGGGTCTGCACATCCCCCGGTGAGGCCGCCTCTGCAGGGGTGTGGCTCTTCCCTGCCCTCTGCTCCGGGGTCTTCTCAGCGGCCGGTGTCAGAAAAGGTGAATACTTTGACCTTATATCTCTGCTGGCTTCTATCCCCGAACAAAAGGACTTTCAAGGAACAAGACCCAGAGCTGCTTTCAGCAATCTTGCTGTGAGTGGGACTGCTGGCGTTGTCCTGAGACTGTCACGCGTGCGCTGTGCATGCAGCAAGCCGCGATCACACAGCGTTCCAATTCCACCACAGCCACGGGTGAAACCAGGATTCTCCACACAGGAGAAAGGGGTAATTCTGACTTGGAATTGGAAGTGTCAATACAAACGCTCTGTATTTTCCCTTTAAAAAGAAACCCATTTCTAGCTCTGTCCCTGGTGAGCACCCTGGGGGCAGCAAGTGTCCCTGGCGCCTGGTCGTGTCTTCCAAGAGCCACTTCCCGCACTGATGGGAACCTGGGCGACACCGAGAGAGGTGCTCTAAAAGGAAGGTGTTTATGCGGCGTGGGCATCACAACAGGAACACGCGTGAACTATGGCATATTCAGGGACATAAAGGAAGACACAGGTTTTTAGAGGAAAACGAGGCAGGTACACACACGCCTCACCCGGCACGCTGCAAGCCGCGGCCCTGAGCGCAGCTGCCGGGCACTGAGCCCTCGCTGAGCCTTCCCCACGAGCATCGCCACCCAGCCCCACTGCTCCTCTGGGCCTCGGCTGTGAGCCCGAAGCCTCCCCGTGTCGGGGCCCAGGCTGCTAGCGATGACGGACGACGTGGTGGCGCTGGTGGGGACTGTGCTGTCACATTGTGCGGAGGACAAGGCCCCTCACAGCAGGTCCCCTGTTTCCATGTGGGACAACTTTGCCCAGGCCTGGAAATCAAGGGACCAAAGGCAAGGCCAGGAGCCCGCAAGGAGCCCCCTGCATTGCAGACGATGCCTGTTAGGAGCTGAGTTGTAGTCCCCTAAAACTCATATGCTAAAGTCCGAACCCCCATAGGGTCTTCAAAGAGGTGATCGAATTGAAATGAGGCCATTTGGGTGGGCCACGACCCGATATAAGAAGAGGAAATTTGGGCACAGGGACACGGAGAGGGAAGATGATATGAAGGGTCAGGGAGGAGACGGCTGTCTGCAGCCAGGGAGTGAGGCCTCAGAGGGACCCTGCCCCACCTGGATCTCGGACTTCTGCCTCCAGACTGTGAAACAATAAGTCTCTGTTGCCTAAGGGCCCAGTCTGGGGCACTGTGTTGTGCGGCCCTAGCTGACTGATACACCCTCCTTGCCAGCATTCTCTGATAGGCTACACAGCTCTGCCTGGCAGATCCCAGGACCAACAGACCCTCGTGAGGGTAAGAGAGGCGGGCCAGGAGGGGTCCCTGTGGGAAGGGTCCCTGGACCCAAGCTCATGGCATCAAAAGGATGGAGGGGCAAGAAAGACCCATCCCCCTGGAATCAGGGCCCTTGGAAGCCTGTGAGTCTCTGAGTGTGACCCCTCAGACCCCAAGTTCTGGACAGCTCTCCTGCCTTCCAGGCCTGAACCATGCCTTGGGGTCATCAGCTGCCATCCTCTTCCCTTCTAGGCACCCCGCTGCACTCCCGGACAGACAGCTGTGCTGCAAGACCCAGAGCTCAGCCTCTGGTGGCCTTGTGCCACTGCCCCCAGCCTTGGTTTCCCCATCTGTAAAGTCAGTTCAAGGCCTGGGGGTCTGGGAAAGGCCAGTTGGTCCACTGGGCCCAGCACAGGTGGGCTGGAGTCCCAGCCATGCACCCGGCTGTCTGGGGCAGCAGGACACCTGCCTAGGGCCGTCCTGTGGACCAGGCAAGGGCTGCCTCCAAGAAACGGGTTGGGTTCCTTCCTGTCCTGGCAGGCACCTCACATAGAGCCTTCCTCACAGTAGAAGGTGAATAAAAACACTTTAATAAAACTACAACGGCTTCGTGGGGTGTCTGTGGCAGACAAGGTCAGGACGCAGGGTGGCCTGGGCCTCTGCGCCCAGGGAGGAGCGCCGGTGGGCTAGTACCTGAGCAGCCAGCGTGGCCTGTGCGGGCTGAGCGAGGAGAAGTAGGACCACCACCAGGGTTTGCTCCCGCTGGCCGAGGGCGGCCTGCGTGCCCCCAGGGGGTCGAGATCAGGCTCCGCGGGCGCTTCCCGAGGGCTGGCACCTCCCGGCGGGGCGTGGGTCCCGGGCCCAGTCCTCCTCAGCCCAGGAAAGAACTTCTTGGGTCCCATCCCCAGAGGCTGCAGAATGAAGTCCACGCGGCCAGCCCTCTTCATCCGGGCAGGGATAGTGACTTTCTTGATGACCTTGGAGTAGCCAGGGGCTTGGGCAATGACAATGTGGGATCCTGGGGGCAGCAGCCTCCAGTAGTCACCATCCGGAGCTATGGACAAATGGAATAAAGATGACTTGCACCAGGGCTGCAGACCCAGCCTCGAACGATGGGTGGGAGCGACTGGGGGAGGGGAGCACAGAGGGCAGGCAGACCCCAAACGTGCACTTGCCTCTGCATGGGCCTGGAATGTCCTTCTCACCTCTTTTCTCTGTCAGACTCCTATTCATCCCTCAAAGCCCTGCTTAGGCAGCCTGTCTTCTCTGAAGCCTTGAGTGACCATCACCACCCCCGATACCCAAGTCCCTCTCTCCTCTAGGCCATGTCTCTGCCAATCACACAACACAGTGTGCTGTGGAGTCCCCAAGGGCAGCCGGAGCCCACACAAGGCTGGACACATAGTGGGGTGTGAGCAAACAGGCTCCCGAGTGGGGTGGCTCTACCCGGCCATCTCTGAAAAGGAGGCATCTTCCTGGGAATACAGAACACGCCCAACTGTCAATCAGCAGCCATGACCCCAGCAAACTCGTCCATGGGCCAACTGCAGCGGACATGGCTCATGGCAGATGCAAACCCCAGGCTCCCACCCATGGCCGACTAGGCCGACCTGGGATGAGTGACACCGTCCTGTCGGGCACCGGGCCACCGAGTGGCATCCCCTTGGCAAGCACAGTCCCCAGGTGAGGGCTAGTAAGAAGCTCACCTGTGGTGATGTCGTGACGGATGCCTTTGACCAAGATGCGGGCGTTTTTGACCGGCTTGCCAAATTTGTCCATCACCACCCCCTTGATGCCGCGGTGCACCTGGGAGAGCGGAAGAGGCTGCTGAGGCGGCCTGAGTGCCAGGCACCGCCAGCCAACCCAAGCCCACGGGGGGTCTTCAGAGGACTCTGCGGCTCTGCCCAGCGTCTGGCTGACTCCATGTCCAGGCCACCGGCCTCGAGCGGAGGACTCTTTCCTGCCGCCCTCTGACTTATCTGAGCTCCCTCCTGCCCTCCCGGTGGCGCAAGGCTTGCTGCTGCCCTCTGTGCTGAGGTTCCTGAGGGCAGCGCTGGCAAGGACAGACTGGGCCCTGGTGACACCAGCGTGGTTTCCCTCCTGCACGTGGTGGGACGACCCCGCCTTGGTGTGACCAGCAGGCCTGAATCCCCACACGGAGAGAGTAGCCAGAGCTGGACACGGCCCGCCCAGCCTGGTGGGAACTGGCCCTACACACATAGCGACGTTCACTTTCCAAAAGTAAGGCACCTCCCAGAGCTGCCTGATCCTGGCCACGTTTCTTCCAAAAACACCCCCGTGTGCCAGCCAAGTGGCCTTCTCCCTCCAACAGAAAACAACCCGGGGTCTGGAAGTCACGACGAGTAAGACCAGGACACTGGGGTTGCCCCAGCGTTCCTGGCTGTAGATCCCTGACGTGGTGCACTGCACACGGGACAAACCATCTCCTTCTTGTGCCTCAGTCTCCCCAGCTGTGAAACATGCGTCCGCAAAGCCACAGCACCGTGCACGTTGCTGGACCCACTGCGCGTCGTGCGCTGCTCTGAGGTTTTAGCCAACGTGTGAACTCCCCTGATCCCACTGCTGCTGTCCCCTCACTGTGACCCAAGAGGAAATGAGGGCGACTGGTTTGACTGATGACACGTGGCCAGCGAGCCGCAGAGCTGGAGCTGGACCCAGACCCGAGAGCGCCTCACGGCTTGTCAGTGCCCACTGATGCCCCACCTGCAGCCCCGCCAGACAGAGGTCGGCACTTGTCTCTCCCGCCTTGGCCAACGCCAGCACTGGGCTCAGGAAGCCAGCCTAGCACATCACATCACACGGTCTCGGCCCCCCAACATGGTGGAGGGCATGTGACTGGCCACCGCCCGCTGTCCTTGTGGGCCTAGGACCACTGCCTGGATGTTCTTGCCACAGGTCACTGCTTAACAGAGCCGCATACCTGAAACGGTCTCTGCCAGACTCTCGTCTGGGGGAGGGGTTCGGAGCGCATAAGGTAAGATTCCCCTGGGTTGGGGGAGATGGGGAGAAACAGGAGGGGCAGAGGACGACCCCATGGGCTGGCACCTGAGCCCCTCCACCGAGAACCCCCTCTTTGCCAGCTTCCTCACCTGGCCGACCGCTCTCCCTTCAGGGCACAGCTCACACACCTCTTCCTCCAGGAAGCCCCCCTGATGACCAGCCATGCCAGGGGCTTCCTCCAGGGCCCCACTGCCCTGAGTGTCCTCTCTCCCAGCCCTGACATCACGGTGGTGTCACTTCTGCCTCCCTGCCCCACCTGAGAGCAGGGGCTCACCTGACGTCAGCCTGCACCGATAGATTCTGCTCTGTCCTTGCTCTTGGGGTGAAGACTCATCCTCATGCAGGGAGGGAGAGATGGCTGCACCCGCCCCCACTCGGGGAGACATAGAGACCCACCCAAGGGCTGGTCAGGATAATTTGAAAAAATCCTCAATTGGCCACGACAGACTCGATCCTTATCAGAAGGCAGCGCCCGGCTGTCCTGGGGGCCGTCCGTCTCGGGAGCCGGCCAAGCCTGCTGCCCAGCCTGCACAGTGTGGCACACGCTAGTAAATCTTCATGTCCCAAGACTTCACGTGCAATATCCACAGAGCAATCCCAGCTCCATGCAAGGCTCCTTAAAACTCATTTTCACCAGACAGCCGTAAAATGAAACGAGTGCCGAGGTCTGGCCTGGAGCCCTTATCGAATGACGAGACTCACCCCAAGTATCGAGAGGTCGCTGGCACGGCCATAAAAAAGAAACCCAAACAACACTAATAATGTTCAATTATTACCTGCTGTGTTTTTTTCCTATGGCTGCAGCTGCTGCTGCCCCAGGAAGGCTCTGCCTGGTTCTTACCTGGAGGAAGGCTCTTGATCTTTCTAGAAAGGAGGGGGCTCACGGACAGAACTGGGGTCTGGGGACGGGCAGATCTGGGCTCAAGCTCTGGGCAATCGCTGGGTGACACTGGGCAGGCCATGTCACTCTCTGACCCTCTGTCTCCTCCGCTGGCAGTCTCACAGCCACTGTGCACCTCTGATGTGAGCCCGTGCGTGGCCCAGGGACCCCAGCCCAGCACTGCCCTTCCCCTCAACCTGTCTATAAAATGGGGCAGTCCTGTCTGCACCCAGGACTGGTGTCAGAAGTAGATGCCATATATGGGTGGGTGCCAACTGTAGAGTGCTGTGCCCTTCCACGCCCTCCTGCTGCTTTGGGGCAATCCTATTTCTCTCTGAGGGCCTGCTTCTCACTGCTCTCACTGGGATGTCTGTGCCAACATGCAACTGACATGATTCTTGAAAATACTTGGAAAAAATTGCAGAAGCTTCTTCAAAACGCGGGTTCTCTTCTAATGACCTCCCGAGTGCCTCCCAGGTCCAAGCACCCTCTGTGAGCCCTGCTGGGGGAAGGCAGTGCCTGCACTGACACTGAGTTCTGGGGGGACCTTGGCTCCCAAGTCCAGTGAGGGATATTTTAGACACACTCTCAGCTGTCCCCACTCACTGTCTACCTACCTATTTCTGGGCGACCTCAGCCCCAAGACAGTGGTCACCCCTCAGTCAGGCTGCCTCCCCCTCCCTGGGCCTCTGACAGCCCCTTTCTACCTGTGCCCTCCCCTCCAAGTCCAAGGGACAGGCGTGCCCCAAAGCCCTGCCTGGAGTACACAGCCCCCTGCGGCCACAGCCCTCACCCCAGAGCCTGCCTGAGAGCAGTGCCCACCCTGTCCCACGGCCCACTCCCCCTGCAGCCCCAGGAGTGCAAAGGCCCCGTGGAGTCCTGGCATGCACTGTCCCTGCTCTGGTCCTCCTGCCTGGCTGCCTGGTTTCCCCCACCCTTCTTTAAGACGAAGCCCCACGGCTTCCGAGGCTGACTTAGGTGGCTCCCCTTGGCAGCCCCAGTCCCTGCGGTTCCTTGTTTAATTGTGCCCCTTTTAGGCCATGAGACCTTTGCTCGTGGGGACTCTGACGTAGGGCCCTGGGCTCCCCAGCACGCTGCTGGTTTGAGTCATGCATGGACAGTTAGCTCACAAACACGTGAAGGTTCAATGCGTGTTCACGTAGGGCAGGGAGGCCCACCACGCACAGCCCATATGCAGAGGCCGAGGGGTCACCGGGCGGCTGAGTCTGTCCTACCCCAGGCCCCAAGAGCAGCGAGGCCGCCCAGGGACTCACCATCTCCATGAAATTCAGGAGCGGCTCCTTGTTGTGCTGCCAGAGCGTGTACAGGGCCTCCTCGGCGGGGAACTTCACGCAGCCCAGCTCCACTGTGATCTCAAAGCAGTTCGTGTGCAGGTAGTTGAAGTCAGACATGCCTGCGGCACAGGGGCAGCCACGCCGTCAGGGGCGCGGCCAGCCCGCGTGCCCGTGGGCAGTGTGGACGGGCAAGGGCGTGCAGGCATTCACCAACAGCAGCCACCTCCTCCACGTGGAGGGGCTGAACACGAGGTGGCTGTTGTCACCCCACCTTACAGGTGAGCAGATGGAGGCTCAGGCATTTAGGGGCCTTACCCAAGGTCACACAGTGGGGAGGGCAGAGCTGGACTTTGCACCCAGGCGGTTTGGGGGCAAATCACACCACAGGCTTAGCCACACACTCTGCTGTCTCCAGGTAGAGAACAAACCGATTTCTGGTGGAGAAACCGGCAGCGAGTGGCGGGCAGCTCCTTGGAACGGAGCTATTGGCCTGAGGTCCCCAGGAGTCTGCTCTCACAATGATGAAAATGTCCATTTACCCAGATGCTGTCCTGACAACAGCCAGGGAGGGTGGTCTTACTATCAACATCTTTCAGGACTCAGGGCTTGACCAGGCTGGACAACCAGCCAGGGAGGCGGCAGAGAAAGATGTCGCGGCACGTTAGGCCGGCTGAGGCCCCACCAGCTCCTGCCGCTGCTCCATTTGCTGCTGGAGTCTCTTGTCCAGCAGAAGCCGTGACCACCTCTGGGGTAGGCCCGGGGTGCGTGGCACTGACAGGGCAGCCTGGGTCAGGGCCGCAGGGAGCCCCAGTGTCCATGGCCACTGTTGACTGTCACTGTCCCGGTCTCCCAGTGCAGCCACAGTCCCTCCATCTGGCCCTGGGCCTGGCCACTGGCCCCACACTTTCCCTGGGCCCATGCTCGCTGCAGGAGGGGAGCCTTGCCTCTCCCAGCTCAGCCCATGGGGGTCCTTTGCAGATGCCAGTAATGGGGCCATGGAGGACCATGTTTCTGGGCAACCCGAGCCCCAAGACAGTGGTCACCCCTCAGTCATGCTGCCTGCCCCTACCCAGGCCTCTGACAGCCCCTTTCTGCCTTGCACCTTCCCCTCCAAGTCCAAGGGACAGACATGCCCTTGGATCGCTGTGCCTGGGCTCTGGGAGGGGGAGAAGCTGCCCTGTCCAAGGGAAAAGACTACATGTGCCAGTCACGGGAGGAATATGTGCAGAGCAGGCCATGGACGTGGCTTCAGAGCACACGAAGAGGGCCGCCTTCTCTGCCTGCGCAGGGAGATGGGGTTGGAACGTGTGTCCTGGCTCTGCCACCTATGGCCGTGGACCTAGAGCAAGTCCTTCCCTTGTCCGAGCCCAGTGTCCTAATCTGCAGGACGACACAGATGGTCTGTGCAGTATGGGGTGGGGGGCGGCAGGCCGTGTGGCGCAGCTCAGCTGTGCCCCTCAGGGCACACGCCGGCGTGCCAACCACACCTTACTGCTGTGACGCCTTCACCCAGCGTAGCTTCAGCAAATAAAAACACAGACGCCAGTTAAAATTGAGCTTCAGACAAATATAACATTTTAGTGTAAGTATACCCCATGCATATTCTTATAAGTATATCCCATCATTGGGACACACGGCACTAAAAAAATTCCTCATTGTCTCTCTGAAATTCCACTTTAACTGGGGCTCCAGTATTTCATCACAACGTATTTAACCCCTAAAAGGCACAAAAGGATGGGCCACGGGTGGAATCGTGAAATGTCAGTAGTCATAACACTGCAGAGAAGGCAACTGGGAAAAGTGGGCTCTTTCCGCAACAGGCGCACTACCCCCCGAGGCTGCAGGTAGACTCAAGCCGCCTCTGCCCACCATGAGGCCTTCGGGGGTCTCCAACATTCCAGAGCTGGTTCCCATGGATAGGGTGCCCTGCGAGGCGTCCCCGCCCCTCCCCATGGCCCCCAGCTCCCTCCCATGGCCACAGACCAGCCCCATGGCCCTCCCCTCCCCACCCCCCATGGCCGCAGCCCTACCCTACGGCCCCACCCCAGCCCCGACCCCACTCAGCCCCACCTGTAGCCCAGCCTCACCTCCACCCCGCCCCTGGTCCCACCTTCACCCTCTGCCCTGCCCAAGGCCCCGTCCCACCCCACCCCGTGGCCACAGCCCTCCCCGCCATGGACCCACTCCAAGCCGCCCCACCCACAGGGCCGGCCCCGCCCCCGCCCCGCAGGGCCGCACCTCCCGTGAAGCTGTACCAGTCCGCCCCGTTGATGATGCTGCCCCTCTTCAGGAAGTTGCCCCCACACCTGTGCTCCGACTTGTCCATCATCATGGGGTGGACGTCGGCGTAAGCTCTGGACAGCAACTTGAACATCTGGAAAAGCGATCGAGAAAGAGGTTCCCTGTGAGGCCAAGACCAGAGGGGGTCCTGCAGGAGCGCTAGGGTGCCGGCAGCGCAGTGAGGTGAGGAGGAGAAGGGACGGTGTCCGAGCAGCGGGCACAGACCGTGCAAAGGCCGGGGGTGGCCACAGGCAGTCTGGCACTGTCAGAGCTCAGGTAGGTGTGGGGGGCACACCTGGCCCGGGAGCGTGGGCCTTCTCTCAGAGGATGCACACTGGTGTGGGCAGGGCGTGTGGAGGTCAGCTTTGCAGTTCTGAAAACTCCTGCGGGGGGCGGGGGGATTGTCGGAGGGAGGGGGCAGGGGTGGGCCACGTTTTTGTGGAGTTCGTGGCCCAAGCAAACGTTGTCTGTGAATGATCATTTCTTCATTCCCCTCCCGCTGGGGCTAACTGGCACCATCAGCTGCCGGGGCCCCTCCTGGTCCATCACCAAAGCTGGGCGGACTCTCTCGAGGTCTGCTTGTGACCCAGCCGTCACGCTGCTCCACCAAGGCCTCCCTGCCCTGCAGTCCCTCCTCTCCATCCTTGCTCTGGGCCTCCCTCCTGTCACTGATCGGTTCCCTAGGGGAAAGGCATGGAAGGCAGCCAACCGTCAGTCCCCAAACCCCGGTGTGCAGCGTGAGGACATCTGGAGGATGAGGACGCTCCAGGAGACTGGCTCGAGAGCTTGAGGGGCACACGGAGGCCCCCCTGTAAACTGAACCAGGTAGGCGTGGCTGCCGGGGACTGAGCAGGCCAGGAACACAGGTGAGGACCACAGAGAAACGCAGCCTACCAGGCTCCTGCCTTGGGGCGCCCTTGGCAAACTACAGCTATGCTAATGCCCTGAGTGGGGGTGGACGTGAGCGGGGCAGGAGGGCGCTGGAGCCAAACTCAGAACAGGATTTTGGCGAAAGGGCAGATGCAGAGGTGCAAGAGGCGGCGTGGCTGGCCTGGAGGGCCTCGAACGCTGCCCAGGGCACTGGCTGTCATCCCTGGGGCGTCCTAGACCTTCGGAAAAGGGGTACCTGGGGCCACCCCAGCCAGCCCCCTCCTCACACTCCCCTCACCCCCTGCCTCTCCTGGGGCTTTGGTTTCCACAGAGACTGCGGCTGGCGGCAGGGCTGCAGGGTTATCGATTGGTGATTGATGGCTGCTGGGAGCAGGCTGACTTTTTCTGACTCTGGTGGGACTCGTTGAGGTGAAGTTCCCCCCTAGAGACATCTTGCAGCCTCTGTCTCTGCGCTGAGAGACGCTGAGCACCGTGACGGGGCTCCTGCGCACCTACCGTGCCCAGGCATCTCCCCGCTCTCTGACAGCACCGGCAGGCGGAGGCCAGGCTGGGAGTAGAGGCAGCCAACCAGCCCGCGGCACTCACCGAGCTCTGAGCACAACCCGGCACCCGCGCACCCTTGGTATGCGCTGGTTGCAGGAGTCAGTGAATGACTGAGTGAGTGAAGGAATGAGTGAGCAAGAGAATGAGTGAGCAAGTGGATGATGAATGAGTGCATGAATGAATGAGTGAACGAGGGAGGGAATGAGTGAATGAGCGAGTGAATGAACGAGTGGGGAAATGACTGAATGCAATGCAGGACAAATGGGCCAGTGACCCGGTGTCGCTGTCACAGCCCCTCGGGCCCAGGGCCAGGCGGGGCGCTCACCTGGTCTCCCCGCCGCCACCTGCCCAGCTCCCACCGTATGGCCAGCCATTACCCTACCTGGCTCCCCTGGGTCCCTGCACACACGTCTGAGCCTCCAGGGCCCCGCCCCGGCCCTCAGCCGGAAGTCTCCACCTCCTCTGTGGGCTCCGTTTGGGAAGCCGCCACCTCAGGAAAGCCCTCCTCAAGCCCCAGGCTAGGATAGGCTAGGGGTTCACCCAGCACGTGCACACCACATCTGCACATGCACACACACGTGCACATGCGCCGGCAGCCACGCAAACCCAGCCTCCGGGTCAGCCCTCGTGTGGGTTGACCCCAGAGCAGGGACCAGTCTCATCCACATTCGCAGTGGCAGCTCCAGGACAGGGAAGGGGCTGGGTGAGGCAGGGTTGATGACAGGGTTGATGACCGGCTGTGCCGCTTGGCCAGGGGCCTCAGAGAGAACGAGCGATGTGAATGCTACTAGTGGGGAGGTGGGGCCTGGCACTTTGCCCACCTGGCGCATCCCCTAAATCCTGCATGGAAACTGCTGCAGAGGCGGAGGGCAGGCCCAGCCTAACCCTAACCCTAATGCTAACCCCTGTCTGATCCACCAGAAGGCCTGGGGAGTGACTCTAGGCCAGTCCAGGTGGAGGGGTGGGAGTGAGGGTAGGCCCGGCCTGGGGCGGGGTCACCAGGGGCAACTCCCAGAGGTGAGTGCCAGCACCCTTGGCTGTGGACTGTGCACCTCAGATTGCACCCCTCCCTCACCTCCGCAAAATGAGAAGTGCCAACCCCCAGGCCCTTCCCAGAGGACCAGCCTCCATGAGCTTCTATCCTGCATGGCCCGTGGAGGGACAGTCAGGGTTGGGGCGTGGGCAGTGCGTGGTTCTGGGGAGAGTGGGGTAGGGTCCTGCACCACCACGGGCTGCACCGCCTGCTGGTCTATGGACAGCAAGAGAAACTGAGGCCTGGAAAGGGGACCGGCAGGCACCCTCTGGCTTCCGAGGAGCCCCGCACCAGACAAGCCTCCTCCAGGGAGGGAGGGACATGCCATGCACGCTGCAGCACTGCCCCCTGCCGGTGGTGTGAGCCACACCTCCCCACGGGAACTCCCGGACCTGCCAGGTGGGGCGGCTCTTGGAGGCAGGGCGCGCACTGTACCATGGTCCCTGGAGCTCCCAGGTGGGGATGCCCACGAAGGGTGAGTATAGCAGGCCTCTGGAAGCTCAGAGAAGAGAGGGGCTGCTCCCCAGGCCGGAGGCTTCAGGAGGGGGCTTCACTGGGAGCTGGGCCCAGAGGGGGAGGTTCTGACCCACCCTGAACACGGAGACTCCTAGGGGCCTGGCAACTCCTTTGGCTTCAGGGCACCTGCTCCGCGGGCCGCGCACACCCCTCCCTGCCCCACACACACCCACAGCCTCTCACCTTCTCGTCAGGCGTGGGAGAAAACATCTTCTCCTCCTGGGGGTGCTTGGAGAAGTCGAAGGGGTAGGACACCACGAGGTCTCCCCCATGGAGGCTGGCCGAGAGCACAAAGGGTATGGTCCGCATCCACTTCATTATTGCCTTGGTCTCGGGGGCCACCTGCGCCAGACAGAGGAGGCGCCCTCAGGGCTGGCATGCCTGCTGACCACTCCGCCACTCCACGGGCTTCCCCAGCCCTCTGTGCTCAGGGCCCAGCACCCCCCTGACAGAGTGTGTGGACACTGTTAAAGGTCTCTGCAAGGAAGTGCCGTCTGGCCAGGACAAGGTGGCTTCAGCAGGGCTCGCCTGTCCCTGAGCATCTGCCAGGGACTCGTGTTTTCAACGTTATTCCCTGAATCCCAACGACAACCCTGTGAGGAGCTGTCCCCGTTTCACAGACAGGCGACTGAGGCTCAGAGGGAAAGGCAGGACCTGAGGGTCCCAAAATGACCTGGGACGACGCTCGGAGAGACAGAGTGGGCAGCGGCGGCTCCTACCTTACCCCACCAGTAGTGCTGCGGGATGGGGATGTGGTCACTGCGCACGCCGCGGGTCTCAGCCAGCCGGTAGTACTCTGACGTCAGGTCCGGGAAGTTGCGGTTCAGGTCCAGGTTCTGTGCGTTCTGCCTCCCGCTTGTCCACCCATTGTAGCTGGCACCCTAGAACACAGGCGAGTCCCAAACAGAGGGTCAGCATGTCCCAGCCTGAGTCCTTGCAGATGGAGGCCTGGGGCTGGGCTAAGGGTCGGAGCCTGGACGTCGGGCTCTATCTGGCTGTATGTGATGGGCGCCAGCGTGTCTAGCTGGCAGCCCCAGCCTCCTCTCCCACCTCCCGGCCCCGCACAGCTGGCACTATCGTGCCCTTTTCATCATGAGTTTTCTCTATCATACGCATCACATTTGTAACACACCTGGAATCATCAGTGCCTCCCGTCCCCTCCCCGCCCTGCCAAAGCAGGACCTTGCTGAATACCCCCCGACCTAAAATGACCGGCCCATAGTGCTACTCGTAAAAACTGCCAGTAAATGAACAGATGAGGAGGCATCAGGCCCACAAGACCCAGATATCGGGGCGCTCACTTCAGCAGCCGCCACCTCATAGCCGTCGGGGTTCATGGAGGGCAGCAGGTGGATGCGGGTGGTGTTGACCAGGCGCTGAATGCGGGGGTTGCCCAGCAGGTACTCAGAGCACAGGTACTGGGCCAGGTAAATGAGCATTTCGCGCCCTGCCACTTCGTTGCCGTGGATGTTGCCGATGAGCTTCACCTCAGGCTCCACTAGGGGGAAATACGGGGACTCAGAGCCTTGTCCCAAAGCCCTGGGGTCCCTAGAGGCTCAACCCCCTGCCCCCAGCTAGGCTGCCCAAATGTTCTGGGACCAGTCCCTACTTGTTTTGACTCAAGAATCTCTGTGTATAATGAGGTCTCATCAAGGTCATCACTTTCGTTGAGCTCAATTTTTATGTTAAGCCATAATTATTAACACGACACATCAAAGGTGTTAATAATAATACAGGTTAATCATTGATCCAGGTGAATTTCATTGATAGCCAATCTTCATGTTCATGTAACAAGTCAAAATGCACATTGGTGTTTAGCTGGGAAAGAAGATGGTCTTCAAATGGCTGGATGAAGATGAATGGATGGATGGTGAGGATGGATGGATGGATAAGGATGGGCGGATGATGGATGGGTGGATGGATGGATGGGTGGATGGTGGATGGGTGAGTGGGTGGATGGATAGGTGGATGGATGGATGGATGGTGGGTGGGTGGGTGGATGGATGGATGAATAGATGAATGGATGGATGAATGGATGATGAATAGAGGATGGATGGGTGGATGGGTGGGTGGATGGATGGATGGATATGTGGATGGCGGAATGGTGAGTGGGTGGATGGATGGGTAGATGGGTGGATGGTGGATGGATGAATAGATGAATGGAAGGGGGGATCAATGGATGATGGATGGATGAATAGACGGATGGATGGATAATGGATGGGTGGATAGATGGGTGGATGGGTGGATGGATGGATGGATGGCAGACGGGTGAGTGGGTGGATGGATGGATGGTGGGTGGGTGGATAGATGGATGGATGGATGATGATAAATAGATGGACGATGGGTAGATGGATGGATGAATGGATAGATGGGTGGATGCATGGATGAATGGATGGATGGGTTGATCGATGCATGGATGAATAATGGCTGAGTGAATAAATGGGTGGATGGATGTAGGAATGGATGCATGAAGGGATGAATGAATATACTGTGAGAAGAAGAGTGGATGGACTCTTAGCCATATTAGCTAGTGACCATGGGAAAGTCACTCCTCCTCTCTGAGCCTCACATTGCTCACCTAGAAAATGGCATCTCCCTCCCTGGCTGTATACAACGGGGACCTCCAGGGGTCATAATGTGTGTTACTCAGATTCCACATACGAGGTGTGGAATGTGGCTTTCCACACCAGTCACCTCCCTGGCCTCTCTGCACAGGGGTTACCCCTCATCCTCAAATTCCAGTGCCACAGGGAGAGCTCCTGCCTTCCACCCAGAGCACACCACAGCTGGAGCGGGAAGCAGAGTGGGCCTTGGGGGCCAAGGTGCAACCAGACAACCTCTGGCCCCAGTAGGAGATGGGCCTTTGGGTTCATGGCGTCCATGCTGCCCAGGCCAATAGGATGAAACTGGCTGAGGTGGCCATCCCAGAAACGGGATCCAAGCTGATTAGCCAAGAGGAGGTGCATTTTTCAGTAACTCATGAGGACCAAGGGTCAAATGGACACTTTTTCTAGATCAATCCTGTTTGACTAGTGCGCTCATGTGGACAGGCAGGCTGGGGGCCCAGGCCGAGGCAGGACTCCCGGAGGCCTTGCGCTGGCCCTGTGTGCTGAATGCTGTCTGGGCAGGGGACCTGCGTGGCCGTTCCGACCTCCCCACACAGGAGGGGCTGGGTCTTTGCTAGCACACCCTAGATTCTCAGACGCCACCGCCCAAGTGGCCCACTGAAACTTAGAGTAGGCAGCAAACTACAGCTGCAGTAAAGGGTGATTCCTAATTGGCTCTGCAAGAAGGTAGCTCCAAAGGAGCAGCAGCATCTAGCATTTTCCATGCTTCCGCCTCTCATCTCAAAGCAGGATCTCTAAGCCTGTGTGGATGGGAAGGGACTCAGGTTTTTAAGTGGAAAAATCACTTTATTCATATCAATCTGTGGTGTCACATTCCAGAGTACCTTGGAAGAGCAGGTCAAGTGCCCGGGACCGCGGGCTGCACAGAGCTGCCTGTCGTCCAACTTCTAGGACAAGGCTGTAAAGCAGTGAAAGTGCACAGCACAGGGTCCCATGTGCCCTCCACGCACACGAGGGCCTGGTGCTCCCACAGCTTTGTAAGGGGCTCATTCTGCTTCTCCGTGACACCCGGACCATGCCCGGCCCCTCCAGCCTCCCTGCAAGCCACATCCTGCGCCACCTTCTGCTTTACATTTCCGGTTAGTTTTACGTCTGTTCAATCCCCGCCAGATCAGTGTCTCCATTGCTACTAGTCTAGTTGCCCCCAGATTTTCAAGTAAAATGGATATTCTGGGGAAATCCTTTCTACACACGGTGGTTTCACATGCCCTGTGGGATGTGGTCGTGCACCGCCAGCACCTCTGCCTCGACCAGTGCCCCAAACGCCCCCAATTTGTGCATCCCAAGGCCAAGCGGGGCCGGGCCCGGGCCCCAGGCGCAGGGCTCACTCAGCTCGTGCTGGCCTGGGCGGCCCGAGAACTCGATGACCAGCAGCTCCTTGCCGTCGAAGCTGCGCCCAATGCTGTAGGTCTTGGCCACGTGGGCGCAGCGGGCAGCCGTCCTCTTCAGCACGCGCACCATCTGGGCGTAGGAGTGGTGCGTGAAGCGGATGAAGGTTGGTGGCAGCCCCGAGGGCAGTGCCTCCTCAGCCTCCAGACCTGCTGGCGGAGAGTAGAGAGCCAGGGTCAGTGTCTGGTGCCCGCAGCCCACCCGCCCATGGCTGCCCCATCCGCCCCACCCCTCCCCTACTGCTGCCTGGGGACGCCTGACCACACCTGACACCCTCATGCCCCCACCACATGGCAGCGACGTGGTGGTGGGACCCACGTGTCTCCCTGGGTGGCTCTCTGCCCACCCGTGTTCATGTTTTTAATTAAAGTTCCCTTGTGATATTTAGCACAATGTCTCCAGCCAACAGCAGCACTGGAGAGAGGTATAAAGCTCAGCATAGTTCCTGATGTTACTGTGCATAGAAGTAATATGTAGTCACGTTGGGAAATTGCTAAAATACAGCAGTAGAATATAAAGGAAAAGACGTCCTACAGAGTGCTCGACCCACAGGTGTGCTGCTACTGACTTTCTGTGTCTTGTTTTCCGTGACCATCGAGCGTAATCACCGTGTGCTGCTTTGTTTACGTGGCACCGTGTTTATGTGACACCGTGGTGTAAACGGTGTCCACGCCAACACACATCGGGCGAGCACGAGCTGCCACTTGCTGCTGTGGGTGCTGTGACAGTGACAGCATTAACGACACAGCAGAGAGCGCCTGCCCTAACCTAACCCCAGGAAGAAAGCGGGGGAGGGGAGAGGTTCCTGACTTGTCTACTGTCCATCCCGCTCCACTCACTAGAGCAGAAACACGCACCCCCAACCCCCCAGGTCCAGCAGCCCCCACCCTGCCGAGAGTGCCGCAGGCCCACAGAAGCCGGAGGTCTCTGCAGGCCGGCCCTGGGGACCACAAAGAGTTAATGCTTTTCCCGAGTGTCTCACTCGCCTGTGGTTTTGTTTCTGCTCAGAAAGGTTCTCGAAGGGAAACAAAGCAGATGGAACTGGCAATTTCGTGGTGGAGACGCCTGAAATAATCTCTCTCAGTAACCTCCTCGGGCTTTCCCAGGGCAGTGGGCTTGGCACTAGGAGCCGCCTGGCTTCTTTGCCCCATCCCTGCCTCCCACGGCCACCCTGTCGCGCCTCTGCGGGGGATGAGGGCCCTTCGCAGGCAGACGGCTCCACTGCAACCGCACAGAAGCCCGGGGTGGACGGCCCCTCTCAGACCAGGAGCACCAGGGTCAGCCCTGCGTCCCCACATGGCCCAGCCCAGACTCCGCCCCAGAGGCAGGCCTGTCCCCTCCCCCGCCATCCTCAATGTCCCAGCACAGAGCCATGTATACAGTAGGTGCTCAGCAGCTGTTTGATGGACAAAGCAGTCCATCCATCAGTGACTGGCCTGGTCACTCCCTGGGGTCCTCCTCCGAGACACGAGGTGAAGAACTAACACCCACCTGTCATGAGCTGAGGTGAGACAGTGCCTGCGTGGTGCCTGGCGCCAGCCCTGTGAACCTGATTGGGACTGGACACCGCAGCACGGCACACACTGGCACATGAGGCTGCTCAAATTTAAGTTTAAAGTCATTTAAATGAAGTAAAAGGAACACGTCAGGGCATCAGTCACGATGGCCATGTGCCAAGCGCCCAGTGGCCACTCTCTCGGACAGCACGGTGGCACCTTCCCGCTACGCAGGACGTTCTGCTGCCAGTGCTGCTGCAGGCCACACAGGGTCTACGGTGGGCACCCCCCTTCGTGCCGGAGGGGTGGACGACAGACTCAGGTGAAAAGACACAGGGAGGCCCCTGCAGGCCACCAGCACCGGGCCCTCTGTGACCTCTCCGCAACCTCTCTGCATGGTGGACACGAGTGGCCCACTGCTGCCAGGCTGCTGCTCCACCCCCCTGGTCTGTCCACACCAGACACCAGAGCCCGTCTCCCCGAGTCCCACAGCCCAAGGGCCACACACACCCCACTCTGAGGAGTCCACTCCAGGCCAAAATTCCCCGTGTGACCTGCGAGGCCCAGACACAGGCAATTATGAGGCTCTGCTGGCCCAGACTAGGTGTGCAGAGGGCACTGCAGTGCTCTGGAGGGGACGCACAGGGACCCGGCCACAAGCCAGCCCTGCCCATGCCCACACGTGCTCCTGGAGCACCTCCAGCCCCTCACACCCCACATCTGCCCACTGAGAACCTCCAACCCCTCAAGCCACATCTGTCCCCTGACCAGGGGCATCTCCATCTCAGGCCTCCTTATTGGAGCCTAGGCCATGGGACAACGCTCGCTCTGCACTGACCTTACCTGACGCCTGCCTGGCATTCTGCTGGGGCCACAGGGCCAGCACGTGCGCCATCGCAGCCCTTGGGAAAGCATCAGCTGCTCCCTTCATGTGGCTCTGGCCTCATGGCCACCTGGACACCTGACTGCTCCACCGCTGACAGTCCCCAAGACCTTCCCTTACCCCGAAGCTTCTCCAGCGGGTCGTAGCAGACTTCCTCCTCGTGTGCAAAGTAGCTGCGGCAGTCGAGGAAGTAGGGCCAGGCCATGTCAATGGCATCAAAGGCAGGCTGGCAGGCCTCACGCAGGCTCTCACAGACGTGCCGGCAGGGCCTGAGCGCCCGGCCGCCCTCACACCGGGGGGCCAGTACAGCGCAGCCCAGCAGCCGCAGGTCGGGGTTGCACTGGCCTTCCAAGAGGTGGTGCAGGACACTCAGCAGGATGTACTCGGAGCTGGCCTCCACCGCCTCCCGCGACCGGTGCTCCAGCGGGGTGGGGAAGGTGGTGTGGTTGTAGGCGGCATCGCTGCAGGTCCTGAGCTGCAGGCCCACGCAGGAGGCTGGGGAGGCAGGTTGGCATGTCACTCCCTCTGGTGATGGCCCACATCCCGCATCAGACACTTACAAGGGGTCTGCTCCGCCCACTCAGACCCCACCCACAGCCAGGGCCTGCAGGGACAGGGCCACCTGCCATCTGGCAGGGGAGGGCCAGAACAAGGGTGGCTCTGGAGGAAGCTGGGGCCTGCGGGACAACCAGAGAAGGGTCCTGAGACTGACTGGGCTCAACTCCCCACTAGCGAGCAAGCCGGGGCAGGCTGCTCAGAGCCTCAGGGTGCAAAGTGGGGACAGGAAAGCAGACGGCAGTCGCTTGGAGGGTTCCCCCACATCAGGGCCCATGAGAGAGGCCAGCAGACTGCGTTAGGCAGAGACAGGTGCGAATCTCCCTGGAGACACAGCCACAGGGCAAAGAGGTCCCCAAAGATGCACACTGCCTGGACCAACTTGTGTCGCTGGGGAGAAAGCCGACCCCTAGTTCGTGAGCTAGGGCCCAGGGCCTTGGCGAGAAGGCTGGATACAGGCAGCTGCATTTGGCCCAGCCTGTCTGTTCTGCATCTTGCAAGGACGTGTTAAGCCCAGGCGGGAGGTGGGGTCTTCACTCTCACTGGGCAGTTTCACACTCCATCATCGTGGCTGTTTTTCCAGCCCACCAGCGGAGTCCAGCCTGGTGTGGACGGGCTCCCACCTGCCACGCAGGGCCCTCTAGACCCTTGTGCTGCAAGATGCTGTCCCTGTGGCCGCTGTTCCGCGCTCTCGCCCCTGGGGCCTTCTCCTCCTGTCCTCAGCTGGACTTTGTGGAGCAGCATTACATGGTACCGGTCGTGACATTTCGCCGCTTTCCACATCAAAGTTTAGCAAGGACAGGTCTGTTTCTGCTCAGCATTCCTCTGCTCAGTACATTTGCTATATATCATTGGCTTTTGTGCCAGGAAAATTTTTTCCTGATTTTTTAAAAAGTCTAATCCCTCCACTAGAATATGCCAGATGCCCCAATCTGGCCGGAGGTGACTGTAAGGAATGTTTGCTTCTTTTAGAGAACCGGCTTTGTCCTGAGCACTTCAAATACATGGGATCCCACATAATTCTCAAAATCACCCCAGGAGGTCAATACACCCCTCCTCTTCCTCATTCCACAAAGTAGGAAATCGGGGTCCAGAGGGGGAAAGGGACCTGCCAAGGCCCAGGCTCATGGGTGCCCGGCACGGAGCTGTCGGTGCAGAAACGCTTGCGGACAGGCCAAGCAGCCTGGGCTACCATCCAGGGCTGCCCCGTCGGGTGGAGCCTGGGATCTGGGAGACACCTCTGGGGTCCGGGCAGGCAGAGCAGGGCAGGCAGCCGTGCACCTGAGGGAAGGGCTGGCCAGTTCATTGTGTCTAATTTCTAGTTGTATAAGGAGGGGTTTGGGTTCGATTAATGGGCCGTGTTATTCATTACCCACTTGGAAACACGGGTTCAGCTCTCTAAAATGTTTTGATATCTGGAGGGGCCGGAGCACGGCTACAAAACAAAACCGGGGGAGGTCCAGGTACTGTACCGCTCTGTGCAGCTGCGGGCCTTTGGCATTCACCTGGAAAGAGACACAGCAGCGTTAGGGACACGGCCACTGCCGCTCACTCACCCCATAACTGCGCCCGTTGTCGGCTGAGTGCTCTCGGGGTCCTAGCCTGGGCCACCTCCACCAGGGTCACTTGTTTAGTTTTCACAGCAGCCTCTGAGGTAGGCACGGCCATCGCCCCGATTCTCAGGGGAGTACACTGAGTCTCAGGGCCTCCATCTGGCTCAAGCCGGGCTGACCAGCGGGTGCCAGAAAACTCTCTCCGGGGTACAAAGCCCTACCTCATGGTGTCGGCCAGTTACCTTGGTGTAAATATTAATACTCCCATCGCGGCCTGTTTCAAGCCTCTAGCAGTTTAACAACTAATTCTCACGGGATTCCAGAATATTTAACAGTCAGCCCCCAGGAGCCCATACTGGCTCCATCACACCCCTGACTCTGACCCCACATTATTCGAAACCCCGCCAAGAATCAGCTGAGGGCAGGCTCCCTGCCCTTGAGAACATGCTGCAAGAGGGAGGCTCACCATTTATTGAGTTGGGGACCCTCTTCCAAGAAAAAAAGGATCAACACACAAAACTATCCTTGCAATTGTGGGGTTTTAAGGACCCTCCCCAAAGGCCAGACACCTGGACCCAACAGCAAGACCCTATGGAGGCCAAATAAAACCAACCTAAACCAACACCCACTGCTGAGTTTCCTGTAGAAGCAGGTGCCAAGTGCTCTGTGGGAAGGGTGGACTCACAGCGGGGAACTGAGGTGCCAGCGTCAGCTCAGCTGGCCCTGGAAGGGGCCTCGAGGGGCCAGCCAGGAAAAGCAGAAGCCAAGCGGCAGGTGTGGAACTGCGGGTGGGAGGGGAGGGGGGCAGCCAGGAGCAGGTGGGCAAGAGGCTGGAGACAGAGGAAAAGGTTCTGATCCTGGAACCCCACCCAAAACCCAGGATTGAGCCTTGGTGCTGGGAAGGGTGAGCTGCTATTAGGAGTTCACCTTAAAATTGGGGGATTGTGAGACCTTGTCTGAGCATGCGTGGGTAAGCAACCGACAGCGGCTCCCTGCACAGAGACGACGTGGGAGCGTGGACCTGGCCGGGTGCTCCCTCTTCCAAGACATTCCCAGGGCTTGGCTTCCCCACTGTGGACCGGGCAACCACAGACCTCGTCCCCACGTCGACCAGCACATAAAGCTCTCATGCGATGGTGACGTTCAGGATCCCTTCCCACAACCAGGAGCTCATATAGCAACACCAGTTTCCACCCTCGTAACCGACGACAAAAGAGCCACACAAACTCGTTTAGGGTGTGCAACAGGGAGTGTGCCGATGGCCTGGGAAGATGCCTGCTGCCCTTGGACCCACTGCCCCTCCCCGTCCAAACCACGTGGTTGGAGAACACTGACCGTGTGCCTCGCGGGCAGTGGGGGCAGGGAGGATGCCCAGCACAGACCTGGGAAGTTCTGGGCTCCGACCCCACCCATCACAGCAAGGAGACCTGGACGAGGGGCTCTTTTGTGCCTCATCCCCCCACCGTACATGGGGCTCATTACAATCCCTCTGTGGGGATACCGTGAAGCTTCTACGGGACGGCCGTGCCCAGTGCCCAGCACGGGATCTGGCATGGGGAGACGTTCCATAAACAACAGCGCGTATCATTGCTGTTCCAGTATTATAACAACCCGGGACGAGCGGAAGGAGTCCTTGTTGTAACTGGCTGGTGCCACTTGGGGCAAGCAATGGGCAAGAGTGTCATTTTCCTGGAGTGTCTGGGCAATGGGACAGCAGCCCTGACCTGACAGAGGCTGAGTGCGCCCCCACCCATGCCCGCAGATGCCCGCAGCACAGGTGGGGGGTGAGTCGGCAACAGGTGGCTTGAGTCCCCCACACAGCACGACCACTCGCTCTTGGACCTGAGGGCATGGGACTCCTGGGGCACCCTCACGGACAGCCCATGGGACTCACAGGCCATCACAGTCCTGAGTGTTCCCAGACTTGTGCTCCCACCACTCTGTGGAATGAAGGAGCCATGACATCTTGAACCAAGACTTTAGGGAAAAAAGGAAAGGAAGAAACTGGCCCAGGATCCTGCACCATTCTCTGCCCCCCTGTGCAGCTAGAGACAGCACGCTGGGGAGAGCAGATGAAAGGCTCACATCCGTGCAAGCCCCGTGCGAACACCTGTCCTGTGCAGCATCCCGTGTGGGCACGTGCCCCTGCGGGCCCTGCTCGAGCCTCTGCATCCAAAGCTGGCCGTTTGCAGGGCTTGCGCCAGCCCTGGGATCCACTGTCTTACCCTGAGTCAGCTCTGTGGCCAAGGCTCCCCGCACGGACAACCTTAACCGAGTGCCCCTCGCTGTCCACACGTCCCAGGGCTCTGATGGCGTGACAGCTGTGTGCCTGGCACGGAGCTGAGTGTGGGGAAACCTGGAGACTCGTTCAGATTCTTGGCAGATGTCAGTGGGCAGAAGGACTAACTCTAACCTGACCCTGGGCCTCTGCTGGCCTCAGGGAAGCACGTGGTGGGGTTTCCCTCCCTGTGCCAGCTCCTCCGAGGCCACCAAGTGCCCTGGTCCATGAGCGCCTGGACCACCAGGCAGGGGCTGGACAAGCAGATACCTCCTGGCTCCTGTGGCTTCAAGTCTCCCTAATTTACTTACGGTTGAGGAAACTGGGGTTCAGAGATTGACATCTCGTGCCTCAGTTTCCTCATCTGTGAACTGGGGATAATAGTCATGCTTCCCCCCAGGGCAGCTGAAGGATCCAACAAGGTAATGTGGGAGCAGCACCTGGTGTGCAGTGGGCAGACTGTGGCTGGGGGTGCACAGCGAGCAGGAGGGCTGCTCTGTGACCCTCCCACCAGGCCAGGCTGCTCGATCAGGGGTTGGTCGAGGTGGCAACAGGCCAGCACTGCCAACTGGGTCATCCCTGCTTCAGGGGTGGCCACGTGCGTAAGGAAGAGAGGGGGTGGGTCAGTTTGCCAGGGCTGCAAACGAACGTGGTCGCCAAGGACCACAAGTGGGCGGGTTAAGGCAACAGAAATTCACTCCCTCGCAGTCGGAGGCCAGAGCTCTCCAATCCAGGTGTCTCGGGGCTGTGCTCCCCTGAGAGCTCTAGGAAGGCTCCTTCCTGCCTCTTCCAGCTCAGGCAGTCCCAGTCGTTCCTTGGCTTGTGGCCGCGCCCCTCGTCTCTGCCTCTGCAGTCACATGTCCCTCTTCCCTGTCTATCCGCCCATGTCCTGATCTCCCTCTTCTGAGGATACTAGTCCTTGGACCTAGGGCCCACCCAACCCAGTAAGACCTCACCGTCAACAGATTTCCTCCGCACAGGCCCTATTTCCAAGTAAGGTCACCCTCTCAGGCACCAGGGGTTACAGCTTCAGCATAGCTTCTCTCAGGGACACAGCTCAACCCGTGACAAGGAGCCCACGTATGCTGCTCTGGCCACAACAGTTGGGATGGGATGGAGGCAGGGCCAGAGTGGTTGTGCAACTGCCCCGAGACCACACAGCCAGTTCTGGAAGGAGGTTGGGCCTTACCCAGCTGGCTTGGCCTCTCTAGGCCTCTGACTTTCACCCACAAAAGGGACAGACCAGCCGACCCAAAGCCCACTCTCTGCCCATCCCAGCCCCCACCTGCTCTTTCAGCCACAAAGTGCGGAAGCCAGGGCCACCACGGGTGGCCTGTCCATCATCAGCCCAGCCACGCACTCCCACCCACAGGACACATTGAGACAGCCCCAGACATGCGATCTCCCCTCTCTGTTGAAACACAGAGGGTGGAAGACTGCACATCTAGAAGGGACTCAGCCCACACTGGCCCATGTGGTGGCCACCGACCCATGTGGCGACTGAGTGCTCGAAATGCAGCAAGTCCACACGGATGTGTGGATCGTGCAAAACGCCACATTCTAGATTTAGTGCTAAAACAAGAATGTAAAATGTTTCATTAGTAATTTTTGTATTAATGACGAAATATAGGAATAATATTTTGGATATATTGTATTAAATAAAATTTGTTATTAAAATTAATTTCACTTGTTTCTTATTACCTCTTTAGTGTGGCTACTAGAAAACGTACGATCACGTGTGTGGCTGGCGTGGTATTTCTGGGGATGGTGCTGGGCTGAAACCTGCTTTTCAGCCGTTTGGTGCCTTACTACCACCAGGTGGCAGCATTTCTTCAGCCTTGGTTGGAGGTTGCACTGACTCCCTCCCTCCTCTTAAACTGACAAGAAGGCCCTCCTGGTCAGGGCCTTCTCTAGCTCAGGAGAAACCTGGACGAGGTCAGAGAGGTCAGGCCATCTGCTCATGGTCACACAGCACAGTAGACAAGATGGGATTTGAACCCAGAACCCAGACCCTAGCAGCATGAAAGTCACCTCAGCCCCTGTGAAGATGGGATGAGGCAGAGGGGACAGAAATGCCCAGGCCTGCTCTGAACTCTGACAAGTGACAGGGGGGTGGCAGTCCTTGGATAAGGAGCCTGGCTCTGCCCACTTCGGCCTGGCTCTGGAGAGGCACTTGACTTCCATGCTCGTCTGCAAGGAGAGATTTATTCTGGAAACACTGATGACACGTGGGCTCAGTGCCAGCCAGAGACAGCACCCTGCCCATCCTCCTGGTGAGGAAGGGGTGGTCAGCAATGCCGGCATCCGGGGGGTGGGGGGGGGGGCGCTGCACTTCTCCCTGGGGAAAAGGCATATCAAGGAAGGCTTCCTGGAGGAGGGGGCTGGGGTCTCTGACAAGCCTATGATTCTAGACGCGTTCAAGGATCTCAGGGGTTTCGGTGGGGCGGCTGGGGTCCATCCATGACACTGTGCATGTTCTAGCAGCATCCCGGGTGCACCTGCCCACACACACACCCTGCCTGGCCTGGGCAGAAAGAGGGGAGGGGGCAGAGGCAGGGGGAGGCCCAAGGAGGACGGGAAAGTCCAGCTGAGAAAGAAGAGGGAAAAGATACACGTTGGCACCAGAGAAGGGCATTTGCTCTGGGCACATCCACCCCTCCTGTCCAGGCAAGTCTCAGGTGTCCACAGACCCAGCACTCGAGAGGTTCTGAACCCGACAGCTGGACCCTTGAGCCCAAGCGGACCCCTGCCCTCCAGGAGCACAGAAGGCCGCTCCCAGGGCCAGCCCCGAGTAAGGCTGGCGGATGCACCCCCACACCTCCGGCTGCTCCCGTAGGAGGTGTGCCTCTGCCCACCTGCCCCCACCCCACAGCCAGAGGACCCCTCAGGCAGGTCACATACACAAGCACCCCCACCCCCAGCGTCCCTGGGACCCCCTCTCTCCCTGTCCTGACCCCTCCAGGAGCGCCCACCCCCCTCTCAGCTCCCTGGGCGCTTTCGGGGACCCCATGGTCCACATCGCAGCCCCGGGATGGGAGGGAGGGGTCAGGAGTCCTGGAAGGACCTGGGGTGCCCCTGCTGCTCTGCCCTGACCCTGAACGACCTCGCCCCTGGCCCAGGCCAGCGTCCGTCTGCTGCCCGCTGCACTCAGCCCTGGGGTACCGGTCCAGATGCCACCCCTCGTCCCAGGTCACATGGCGCCCGCTTTGGGGACGTTCTTGAGGGCGTGGGCGTGTGACCAGCGGGAGGAAGGTCCCGGCCCGGTGGGCGGCCTTACCGTTGGGGTCCCGGGGCCCGCACCCCTGGGCGGCGGCGGCCAGGGCGGCGAGCAGCAGCAGCAGCAGCAGCGCCCGGGCCGGCATGGTGGGCGCGGGCGCAGTGATGTGGCACTCGAGCCGAGGCCCGGGCGCTGCTCGTCTGCTCCCGCCCCCGGCGCAGGGGGGGCGCGGGAGTCGGGTTACAGGGGCAGCGCCAGAAACCGGAGCTGAGCTGAGCGGAGGCAGATAAACGCCGCCGCCCCTCCCCTCTCCAGCCCCTCCAGAGCACCGCCGGCCTCCTGGGCTCAGTTTCCCCAGCCCCCGCCTGAGGGCACCCCGGGGCTGTCTCAAAATTCCTGTTGCTCCTGCCAAGAACCCGGATCCCAGGGCAGGAGGTCTGGAGTGTAGGCGGGGGCCTCCCCGCTATGGGCCCCCCCAGATGAGGGTCCTCCTCCAGACCCATGAGGCTGGCGGTGGGTGTGGGTGCACAGGGGAGGGGCCGTGTGGAGACCACTGCTAGGTGCCTGGGAAGCCTTGGGCTACTCCCTACCTGTGAGCTGGTGGCCGTCCACTGGGGGACATCACCAGCACAGCCAGCAGGGACATGTCAAGGGACTGAGGTGGTGGCTTAAAGCCCCTTCTCCCTGCCCCTTCCCTAGACAGGAATCGAGGCAAGGTTGTGGGTTGGAGAGGTGGGCCCGGGGGGTCTGGACCAGCTCACACTCCTCCTCTGCACCTGGGGAAGTAGGAAGGCTCCTTCTGCCATGCCCCCACCTCCCTGCAGCACAGAGCCTTCTGGACAGAGATCCCCAGGGGCCTGGGAACAGGGAGACCAGAGCCACGGCCCCTAGGTAAGGAGAAGACTCCTCCTCCACGGCTCCAGCTGACCATGTTCCCAGAGCCCCTCTCTCCCTCCCTGGGGAAGGAGCTGGACATCTGCCCACTGGCCGCTCCTTATGGCCCTGCAAGCCAGTGCAGCCAGCGTGCCCGTCTGTGTGCACATGCCCTGAACCCCGGGACAGTGCCGCTGGACCCCGGGGTCCAGCTCAGCTGTGTTCCCTGCTGGAGGGATTGGCCCCAACCACCATTAGGCTCCTTTACCCGCTGTCCTGAGCGGCTGGGAGTGCAGATGTCAGTGCAGGGACCCGGAGTGAGCTGGACTGAACTGGCGAGGCTTGTTTGTGTGTTTTAACATTTTTAACTGCTAGCTGACCATATCCCTATAGTTATTATTATTCCTAAGAATAATATTTAATTTGAATTGCACTTTATGATTTACAAACACTTTTAAATATCTCCTTTTGGGGGAGGCGTTGATAAATCAGCCAAACAATACCCAGTTATTTGGAAAAGCATTTGTCAAACTAGCCCCGCCAGGCTATAAACTGTGACGAATGCAGACAGGCCACAAGCAGGCAACCGCTGTGTGTCTAATGTCCTTGGAGAGTCCAGCCTCTGGAGGAAAGGATTTGAGGTTCACACTTCCTGCGCAGCTGACCTTGATGTGAGGTGCCAGGATGCAGGCCCTGGTGCCTCTGAGATCCCCAAGGTGAAACCCTGTCACCATCTTCCCATCCTCCCACGTGGGGAGGGCCCAAGAGCCTGCAGCCCACCCCGGTTCTGCAGGGAATGGCCCTGGGGACTGAAGAGTAAAGAAAACAGCAGTGACAGAGGCTGAGGAGAGAGTTGTGCCCACTCATTCATTCCTTCGCTCGCTCATTCATATGTTCCCCCCCACCCCCACCAAGGGCCTGTGTGTGCACTGGCACCATCCTTCCCTTGAGCTGTGGAGTATGACAGATGTGCGCAGAATTCCTGCAGCTGTCCCACGGGAACATTCAGGGGCTTCAACTGTGAGTGCCCCACGCAGGACTGGTGCCCCAGGATCGCCAGGCTGAAGAAGGCGCCCATTGCCACTCGGGGAAGTCCCAGCTTCTCCCAGCTCCCCCAGGGCTGAGCAGAGGGGCTGCAGTTGGGAGGCGAGGCCCCTCCCCCTCCTGGGCCATGCCTCCCTGGACACCTGGGCTATCTGCTGTTTCAGTCTCTGGACACGGCATGACCAGGATCAGAGGCCCAGCAGCGGCCTCTGGGGAAGGAAACAGCCCATCTACTCTGACAGCCCCTGCACCAGGAAAGGCTCTGAGCACACGGACAGTCCCCCCATCCTTCCTGTCGTGGTGCTGACCCCTCAGCAAACCATGGGAAGGAAGCTGGGATGCAGGTCCCACGTGAGCTCCACCACGCCAGCCACGGTGGGCAAAAGTGGAGTCCAGGGGCTGGGCCTCCTGGCTTGTCAGAACCGGGCACATCCCGGAGATGCCCACCCCCACCTGCCCTGACCACAGACTGTCAGACGTGAGCTCTGGGAGCCCCCAACCAGACTCGCCATGGAATTGATCTTTCAAAACAAAGGACAATGTTAATAACTAGGCTGCAACCACAGGCGTCAAGCTGGCTGCCCGGCAGACCTTGCGCAGGCGTGGTCACCTTACCCATAAAGACAGCTGTCACTCACAGGACGCCCACGTGCATCCTGTGCTATGCGGGTGCTTCCCTCCCCATCCTGGAGCATCACGACTCCAGAAAGAGGGTAAGGAACCTGAGGTGCAGAGAGGAAAAGCCACTGTCCTGAGGCCACCCAGCAGCCAGGTGGCCAAGCCCAGAGCTAAAACCATCCACAGCCTGTGGCTTTCCTCACCTTTGCTGCCACCCACACTGACACCCACCACACTCCTCCTCCCTGCACCTCGACCTCTGCCCAAACCAAGCTGCAGGTTTTTGGGGGCTCCAAAGTGGTGTTTCTGTGGCAGGGCCTGTGCCCCATCCACTCGGCTCCTAGGAAGGGCCCTCAGCACGTCTGCTGCAGACAGAAGTCGTCCTCCGTGTCCAGAGAGCTGTTGTGGGGGGAGACCGGCTACGGGTGTCTCTTCAGCAGCTGTTTGCCGTGGTGGCCAGGACTTGGCGCAACTGCTGGCGGAGCAGGGAGTACACGAATGCGTCAGCCGCTGCCTTGTGTAGGGCAGGCGCTCCCTTAGGACACCCTAGTGGGTGTTCACCGTGACGGAGGACACGAGCTCCACGAGCAGGTGATTCAGCAATGGTGACGGTGATGGCGTTCATGCATGCACACTCATGCCCTAGGGGGCAGGAAGTTTCCAGAACCTCAGACCATAGTACACACCACAGCCCTAGCGCTCACCAGCTGAGTGGCTCTGTGCAAGCTGTTGGAGCCTCCAGCTCCTCTTCCATAAAATGGGATGACAGTGCCAACCTCTGGGGTTGCTATGGCAGCAGGAGATTACCAGCATGCAGGAAGTGCTCCGTGAATGGCAGCTTACCGCCACCATCGCCAATGCCTTCCCACCTTTCTCTCACTCAGCTGAATTCGACCACCCGCATGAGGCACCTGCCATGTGAGACCTGAAAGGAGAGCCCGCTACCTAGGGAACCGAAACCACTGCCATCTCATGTATGGGCCAAGACACCAGCCCGAAGGGGTTCAGGGGTGTCTCCAAGGCCACCAGCACATACCCACAGAGTGAGGGCTCAAGCCAGCATCTGGGTCTGAACTCTGTGATGCTCTGAAACCAGTTGAGACCTGGGCAGGGAGGGGCTCGGCTCAGAGTGGGAGGGCCACAGGGGTGGGGCAAGCCTTCACCCATGAGGGGACCTTCTGCTCTCGGCACTGCAGGCGGCACAGCTGGGGTGGGGTCCCGGGTCATGACAAGACTTCTAAGAGCTGCCACAGTGCACAGCAGCAGCCATTCTTCCTCCTAGTTCCCGGCTGGCCAAGGGGCCAGAGGTCATGGCTTTGAGTCAGGGCCCCCACAAGGCCAAGGCTTTCCCTACCAGCCCAATGACCCCACGGGCAGTGAAATTCTGTCCCAGGATGCCCCACCCTTGCTCAGAGGACCACAGCCGCAAGACTTAGAAAGCTCGGCTGGGTCTGGGTCACTCATTAGCTTGGAGACCACCCACTGAGCACCCACAAATGTAACAGGTGCTGGGGTGAGGCAGCAGGTCAGACTGACCCCTCCCCTCCAGGAGGGACAGGAAGGTGAGTGTGAAGATAGGGAGAAGCTGAGCGGCGGGGTCCCAGGAGGGGCATCTATGAGCCAAGAATGGGGGCAGGGTACAGATCTGAGGCAGAAACGGCCCAGCACTGCTCACCCCAGGGGATAGTCAGGGAAGGGCTTTGTCACTGGCCGAGGACCAGCAAATTCACCCCTGCACACTATCACCCCCACCTCCAGGAAGCCCACCATCAAGTATGGATAAAGGCTGGTCACAGCAGCCACAGGCAAGCCAGAAGGAGACTCAGATGAAGGGATCTGAGAAGTGAGGGATTTCTTCCAGCCCTGGGGGAGCTGAGCCAAGCAGGGAAGTCACATGTGTGTGAGTGCATCTCCCCTGGCAAGCCAAGACACACACACGATAATGTCCCCGGGCAAACATCAGAAACACCCAGCTGAGGCGGAGTGTCCAGAGCCACCAGAAGTCGAGTGTCACCCACCAGGACTCTGACTGGACGGGCCCTGCAGAGAAATCACGTGTGCCCTGCGTGCTCGGCCCCTGGGGTCTGTGTCCGTTTCATCCCCAGCAATAGGCCGCAGCTCCCAGGCTGAGCTCTGTATCCCGCCCTCCTGCTCTGGGTGCTGCACACCCAGGGACTTCGTCCACAGCACTGACTAAATAAAACCCATGGGACAAATGAAAAACAGAAAGGAAACATCATCTGTTTCCTGTACCTCCTCTATGCACACAAACAGACGCAAGGTGACTCAGGTATTTCTCACCCGATTAATCCGCCTTCAAGGTGCCCACAGAAGAATCTAACAATGTACCCCCATTTGGAAAACAATTCCCACAAGATCTCTGAAGTGTTTGTAGCAACTGCAAAACTAGTAGAATAGTGCACAAACTTCTAAGGGGCCACGGGGACAGCACACTCCTGGACATCTGGCTTCTTGCAGGTTAAGCCACCAACCGCCTTAGGAGCTCATCTACATACTGAGTGTAACTTCTGACTCAGGTCGTGCTTGTGGCGTGAGAGGCACCCGTTGGGCAAGTCCTCATGGACTCAGATCCCAGTCTGCATCCCTCCCTCGGGACTTTGTCCTGGGCTTGCTCCTCTTGCACACAAGAGTGTAATCACACATACACAATCAGGCCCTTGCACACATACATGAAAATAAAAGTGAGATCATTCAACAGAATGTTGCAGCTGAGTAAGCCAGTCTCACTCACCATTCTTTTACAATTTCAAAACTAAATGCTTGAGCTGGATCCACATGCAGGAGCTCTGGGAACTCCAGCATTTACCCCTGCACCCGTATGCACATGCACATACACACGTGTACACGTACACACAGAGGCACAGGCACAGGTATGTGCGAACAGACCAGTCAGATAAATGGCTACCTCATTGGAGAAGGATGCTGAAGTTCCCCTGTCCACACATGCCATTTCCTAAGGATCAGAGGCCTTTGCCAGTTTTATGTGAGGAAGGAGGGTGCCCGTGATCCACAAGAAACCCAGCCCTGTGTCCCTAAGCAAGATGGGACTGGTGGCCAAGTATCAGAGGTTCGTGATGTCCCCAATAAAGATAGGGTCCCCTGGCAGAATGTGTTGCAGGAGATGAATGAAACAAAGACACAGAAACAGAAATAATATTTAAAAGAGTGGGGAAACCGGGGGACCACCAGCACCCCAGTGCCAAGGTGGCAGTGACTGAAACCCAGCACTTGCTTTTTATTCTCTCTGCCATGCTGCAAAATACAATGATCTCATGCGAAAAAAATCATGGGATACAATGATCAAAGGTCTCAGGGCTCCCTCCAAAATCACAAGGTGTCCTAGCTAATTTCCTTCTCCTTTCTAGAAGTGAAAAACACACAATTCTTCAGCAGGTGCAATCCTTTTGATCAAGGTAAACTAACACATTTTATCCCAAGCTCAAGCTATGTGCATGGATATCAATCTCTAACTTCAGTAGCTGTGACCCATTTGATCAAGGAACAGAAAAACTACATGCTTTCCACTGGGAGACTGGTTTTACATTAACTGAGACATTGTTGAGAGAAAGGGAGGGAAGGAATTTAGCCCAGTGTTCAAACAACGGAAGCCTTGAGACCCTACTCCCGGGCTGACATATGGCAATCTACCTCTACAGCCATGAGAAGTTTTCATGTCAGGCCACTCACGGCTTTTCAGGCATGAGACTCCTTAGGCTCTGAGGTTGGAGCATGCTTTGCTGTGCTCCCAGATTGCTGATGTATGTCCCCCAACTAGGCAGTTACCATCTGCCCTTATTTCAGGCTTCTGCTCAGGCAATTCCTTCACCTCCTCTCCTCTCACAGCCTCAGACATAACATCATTAAGTCCTAGTGGTCTTAATCCCATCATCTGCCCCTTTTTTCTTTGCTGCAAGTTCATGAAGCTGCACTGCCATCACTGCTACCCGTCGGTCTTGGTCTCCGTGTTGTCTTCGTAGCTGCTTCCACACTATGATTAAGCAAATGACAACAAGTAATATGAGCATTACAAGTCCTATTGCTGAGCCTGCAATGATAGGTAAATGTGGAAAGGGATTTAAATGATTTAATCCAGAAGTGATGCCATCCATCACTTTAGATTCTGACAGTAGGTTAAGTTTTTGACTGAAAGTATTAATGATTTCTTGTTGTAAATTTCCAATTTCACTTGATAAGTTTCCTTGATTCAATAAACGTTTTTTAATATCCTCCCAAAGAAACTTTGTTTCATTGTACAGATGTGGAGTTAACACAAAACTGAGAAGTATTCCAATCACAACGCAGTCTAATTTGTTTTTGTAGATTAACAACCTGGTCCCCTAATAGAGAAACAGCCTGTTGCAAATCTGCAACTTCAGCAGCCAATTTATTGTCAATCTGATTTTGGGTAGTCCATAATCGATTAGCATCCTGATGCCATTTTTGAACAAACTCTGTACTTTGTACCATCTGATGCAAAGCAACGCCAGAAACGGCTGCTGTAGCAGTCCCTGCAATTATTCCCAAAATTCCTGCCATTAAGATTCCTATAAATCTTTTTGATCATTTTAGAATATGATTTAATAATTTATCTAGCAAATACATTACAGGGATTTCTTGCCAGGGCCTATTCATTTTTACTGGCAACCAAATTCCATTTCTATCCTTTAGAATATAGACAGAGTCTTTATAAGGGTGAAATGGTATTGATCTATTCATGCAAGTGTAATAATGACAATTATTACAAGTTACCAAAAATTCAGATTCATCATATACTGCTTCACCAATCATAATTAAGTATGGTAACTTTACACAAGCTTGAATATACCTGGTATTATTTAAATTAAAGGTCCATTTTTTTGTATCATTTTTTTCCTCTGCCAAAAGGACTTGTCCATGTAGTTAATGATTGAAATGCAGCCATTAGTTTCCAAATCTGATCATGAATGGGACCTTTAGGCATATGTGGGGCAGGAGGTGCCAACCCATCCGCAACCCAGCCAATAGCACCTCCTGTACTATTATCTGTCACGGTGATAGAAGTCTTTTTCTCATTTTTTTTCCAAGTCAGGTAAGAAAATGTTTTACTAGAAAATGGCTGGCCATAAGGGCTCCAGTCAACTATAGGACCAAAAGATGATCCTGTAACTATGCAGCCAAAAGAGCCTCTACAACCCTCCCAAGGTACCCAGTCTTTAGAATCAGATACTTTCGGCTTTTTGAAAAATGGCATATCCAGAGGATTGTCCCGATATTTGGTAGTAAAGGCAAAAGTAGGGGCCTGTAACAAAAATAACTGTACATGAATATTATCCTCAGGTTTTACTACAGACGCCAGCCAGGTTCGTGTTTGAGGTTTCATGCAATGTTGACCTTTTCCTGTACAGATAGGTGGCCCCTCCGTACCTACTTTATATTGATCAATACGGAGTCCCTCCTCTGTAGGGCAGGCAGGTCCCCTGTAATCATATGGTCCTGGCATCCAATTAGAGTCATTGACAAAAATAGGGAAAGGTGAATCCACCCAGGTAACGATTTTATTTAAAGGCGGATTGGGTACATATGCCCAGTAATGAAATGATTGATTCGTACTGCCACCTACCGCCGTGTTCAAAACGGAGATAAGAGCAAGACAAAAGGTTACAGATGTTTTTGGAGTGTTGGTCTGAGCCAAGGTTTCCTCTGCCTTCTCACAGGTTCTCTTCAGGTGACCCCATGTTGCCACGGGGGCTTGCTGTGTCTTGGGAGACATTCGGGGTGGCTTCCTCTGGGGAGTGATGGCCATCAGTTGCAGCTCCGCTTCGATTGCGTCCATCATGATTTCTGGCATCTTCCATTCTAGGTTTAAGCCGCCTGCTCGGTATCCATATCGTCTGTCCATTTTCTGTCAAGACACAGCATAGCCTCTGCCCCGCATTTTAGCCCATCCCTTTGTCCAAGCATTAGTGCTGTCATCTTTCCACCATAGAGGTTGATAATCAACAGATTTTTTAATTACTTGAGACCAGTGTTTTTCTACTGCTGTACTACTGTCATCTTTTTTGATGTTTAAAAAATTTGGAGTATGTAGAGCTTGGTTTAATCTATCTTTAGGTAACCGTACCCCTTCCCCCTTTTGTTTTAATAACATGTTTTTAAGAGCTAAATGTGTACATTCAATGATTTCTTGTCCTTGAAGATTATATGGAATACCAGTTATGTGTTTTGTATTCCATTGAGAACAAAAAGTAGAAAAGGAACGTGAAGAATACGCAGGTCCATTATCAGTTTTAATACTGTTTGGTATGCCCATATGGCAAAACAATGATACATATGAGATATAACACGTTTAACTGTTTCTCCAGCAGATGGTGTAGCACAGATATAGCCTGAAAAGCTATCTACTGTAACATGTACTATTCCCAATTTTCCAAATTCTGGAATATGAGTCACATCCATTTGCCATAATTCATTTGGAGAGAGTCCTCGAGGATTGACTCCTGCTGACAAATTTGGCTGAATAATTATTTGACAATTTGGGCAATGTGATACAATGTGTTTTGCTTGATTTTGAGTAAGTTTATACTTGAGAGCCAACCCTTTGGTATTAATATGAGTTAATTTATGATAGACAATAGCCTCTTCAACTGTGCCTATTAGCAACTGATCTATTTTTTCATTTTCTGCACCCAAAGGTCCAGGTAATTTAGTATGAGACTGTATATGAGTTCTAAAAAGAGGAAATTGTCTATCATGAATAGTTCTTTGTAACTTCAAAAATAAGGTAGATAATTCATCATCATCTGTGAGTGTCACAGTTTCCAAGGCTTGCACCACTTAGACTACATACTGAGAATCAGAAACAATGTTTAATGGCAAAGTATAATCCTGCAATAATTGAGATACAGCTTGTAATTCCACCTTTTGTGATGATTGAAAGGGTGTTTGCCCTTTTGTTTAATTTTAGTTAAAGGCCCTGAATATCTGGCCTTGCCATTGCTACTTCCATCGTAAAAAAGGTGGGGGCAGTTAAAATAGGGGTAGTTTTAATTATTTTTGGCAAAATCCAGGTGGTTAATTTTAAAAATTAGGGAAGTATGTGTTTAGGATAACGATTATCTATTGTCCCTATGAAATCCGCTATTCCAACCTCCCAATCCAAATTTTGTTGAAATGCCCCTTGAATTTGGAGATTAGTTAAAGGGACTACAATTTTATTAGGATCATATCCATTCAATTGTCTTAGCCTTTGTCTTCCTTTAAATATTATCTGACCTAGTTCGTCTAAGTAAGTACTTAGACGCTTTTGTTGTTTATGAGGGAGAAAAATCCACTCAATAATACTTTCTTCCTGTGTTAAAACTGCAGAAGGAGAATGTTCAGTTGGAAATACAAGTAGATCAACTGGTTTTTCCAGGTCCACTCTAGAGAGCTGGAAACCGTGAATGTGGCTCTGGAACCAAGCCAATCCTTGACTGGCTGCCTCTGTAAGTTTACCTGGACTGTTAAGATTCGGATCTCCTTTAAGAATGTCAGGCAGGTTTTGCAAAGCGTATGTAAGGATTCCTAACACAGGTCTGAGCCAGTTTATATTCCCTAACAATTTCTGAAAATCATTTAAAGTCTGTAATTTATCTGGTCTTATTTGAACCTTTTGGGGTGTTATTTTGTCACAATCTATAATCAGACCCGAATATGAGAAAGGATGATTTTTCTGTACTTTATCTTCAGCTATAATTAGGCCGAAGGATTGTAAAACAATTCGAGCTCTGGCATATAAGGAAGTAAGTTGTTGCTCAGAAGGACAAGCGAAAAGTACGTCATCCATGTAACGAATGATATAAGCTTGAGGAAAGTCTTTTCTTAAAAGATGTAAGGGTGGTTTAACAAAATGCTGACACAGGGTTGGGCTATTTAACATACCCTGAGGTAAGACTTTCCAGTGATATCTCTGAGCAGGCCTAGAATTATTTAAGGCCGGAATAGTAAAAGCAAATTTCTCTCGATCAGCTGGTTGTAAAGGTATGGTGGAAAAACAGTCTTTTAGGTCTATGATAATAATATGCCAGTTTTTAGGAATCATAGCTGGTGACTGCAGCCCTGGTTGCAGAGCTCCCATGGGCTGAATGATAGAATTTATTTTTCTTAAGTCTGTTAACATTCTCCTGATTTCTTTTTAATGACAAAGACTGGAGAATTCCAAGGACTATGAGATTCCTCAGTATGCCCAGCTTGAAGTTGTTCTGTAACTAATTGTTGAAGAGCACTGAGTTTTTCTTTATTTAGCGGCCACTGCTCTGTCCAATTTGGCTCTTCTGAGAGCCAAGTTAAGGACAGGGCACAGTGGTGCTCATTATTCCCAGTGGCTGCTACCCAAAATTTTGACATCCCAGACCCTGTCGAGTGATATGGGCTTTCGGCTGGGTAAAAGTGCCTTGTTCCTTTTTTCCTAAACCATGACACGGGTTAAACTTCATATTCATCATCATGTTTTTAGCAGGGATAGAAAGGTTGGGAACACTTAAAAATGCACCCCATTGTTGTAATAAGTCATGACCCCATAAACTAATTGCAATGTCAGCCACGTATGGTTAAAGGGTGGCGATTTGTGTTTCAGGTCCTTGACAATTAAGTATTTGTTGACTTTGAAAAATATTAGTCATAGTTCCAATACTGGTCAAAACCGTGGGGACTTCTAGTAAAGGCCAGGTTGAGGACCAAAATCTTTTTGCTGTAATAGTTACATCGGCCCCAGTGTCTACTAATCCTGTAAAGGGCTTTCCATTTAATTTTAGTTCAACCTGGGGCCGTCGATCATTTATAAATGTTTGCCAAAAGACTTTTCTGCCAGCGCTGCCAAAACCTCCCTGAAGCTGAAGGTCAGAACTGCCCGTTTGAATGTAAGGTAATAGCAGTAATTGAGCAAAACGATCTCCTGCCTGAATATGATATTTTCCATCAGAATTCATCATGACCATAATTCGATCAGTAAAATCAGAATCCATTACCCCAAGATGTACTTTAACACCTTTAATAGTCAAAGAACTCCTTCCAATAATTAATCCTACCGTATTAGCAGGAAGGGGACCATAGATACCTGTTGCTACTTTACAAATTCCGGCAGAGGGTAATAACAGCCCATCACAGAAGGCAGGTAACTCTAAAGCCATGCTGCCCTTCGTTGCCGGGGAAAGGTCTTTTACTGTAAGCTTTGAGCGGCTGGTTGCCAAGTGGGAAACACTTGGCGGGGTGGAGGTCTACCAGGAGGCGGAGGTAAGAAAGACATACAAGGAGGACATCGAGGACAGCAAGAGCGAGGTTGAGAATTAGGACAAGAGCAAGATCTGACTCGGTTTCTTCCCAGGCTAGACTATGCTGGCAGGTGCCGACAGGGTGGAGGCCCAGGGGAATTAAGCGGAGGGGGAGGAGTTAAATCTTCCCACTCCGAATCCAGGTCTTCCTCGGTCACCTGCACAGCCTCATTTTGGGGAGCAGAAGGGACACTCACCACATTAAGTTGACCTTGTTCTGAGTCATCTGAATCAACTGTAGGTAGGTCATATATGACCTCCTGCTCCTGAGTCTGCTGTTTTTCCAAATCTTTCCCTGTTGGAATTGGTGCCGCAGCACCACTTTGAGAACCCGAGTCAGACTGAAAAGGCTGAAGAGCCTGAGAAATAAGGGTACACAATTGCCAAACAGAAGAGGAACTCGCTCTGTCCCTCTCATGAGCTCTCGAAGTGCCTGACAGCCAGCCTCCACTGCCGTAATCGGAGAGTGCCAGGAGGAGGAAACCAGTAACAATGCTTAGTTACAAGATGAAACAGCTCCTCGAAAGTTTGTCATCTGACAGTGACCCCCAAGCCTTGAAGAAGAGTTTGTAAGAGTTCAATATAGTCAAGGAATTTAGACAGATTTTGCCCCATTTGTTACCCTGACTAATCCCTGAAGGCAAAAAAAAAAAACAAAAACCTCACCAGAGCTTTATGCCGGCCAGCACTCACGGCTCACAGCCGCCTTCAGGTCTCTGCAACACTGAACCGGAGCTCCTTCTTGCTGCTCTTCAGAACCCTGCTCACTGCGCCAGTTATCGGGGGTTCGCGACATCCCCAATAAAGTTAGGGCAGAATGTGTTGCAAGAGATGAATGAAACAAAGACACAGAAACAGAAATAATATTTAAGAAAACAGGGAAATCGGGGGACCACCAGCACCCCAGTGCCAAGGTGGCAGTGACTGAAACCCAGCACTTGCTTTTTATTCTCTCTGCCATGCTGCAAAATACAATGATCTCATGTGAAAAAATCACGGGATACAATGATCAAAGGTCTCGGGGTTCCCCCCAAAATCACAAGGTGTCCTAGCTAATTTCCTTCTCCTTTCTAGAAGTGAAAAACACACAATTCTTCAGCAGGTACAATCCTTTTGATCAAGGTAAACTAACACATTTTATCCCAAGCTCAAGCTATGTACATGGATATCAATCTCTAACTTCAGTAGCTGTGACCCATTTGCTCGAGTAACAAAGAAACTACATGCTTTCCACTGGGAGACTGGTTTTATATTAACTGAGGCATTGTTGAGAGAAAGGGAGAGAAGGAACTTGGCCCAGTGTTCAAACAACGGAAGCCTTGAGACCCTACTCCCGGGCTGACATATGGCAATCTACCTCTACAGCCATGAGAAGTTTTCATGTCAGGCCGCCAGCGGCTTTTCAGGCATGAGACCCCTTAGGCTCTGAGGTTGGAGCATGCTTTGCTGTGCTCCCAGATCGCTGATATACGTCCCCCAACTAGGCAGTTACCATCTGCCCTTATTTCAGGCTTCTGCTCAGGCAATTCCTTCACCTCCTCTCCTCTCACAGCCTCAGACAGCATCATTAAGTCCCAGTGGTCTTAATCCCATCAGCCAAGAGTGCACGTCCTGAGTGCTGTTTCCCAGGAGCTCTCAGAGGGAGTTTGGCAGGGAGGAGAGAGCCCACTGCACCCAGTACAGGAGCTCCTGCAGCTGCCCAGCCCATCGGAAACAGTGTCCCCTCCCAACGACCTAGAATACAGACAGCTGTCTTGAATAGGGGCCTCGTGGGGCATTAGAAAGCAACCCCAGGAGCACCTTACGCAAACAAAACCAGGCGCCTGGTACCATGCCCATGCTGGGATCCTCCCCTCATGTGGGAGGCCTGGGCCCCTCAAAACCCCTCCCAGGAGCCACTTCTGTCAGGGTGACCTGCTGCTATAGCCCAAGACACAGGAGCAGAGAACATCCAGAGAGCAAGACCACTGCAGGGGCCCAGCCATGGAAAAAGTCACCCAAGAACTTCATAGGCAAAACCACAGGCTCCCAAGGGCCTCAACACAGCACCATGACAATGGTACCAGCACGCCCTTTAAGCAGAATCTTCCCCAATTACCTGCAACTCCAGTGCAATCTGGCCTGACAGGTGCTCAGCCCAAGGTCTCCAGGGAAGGGGACTGGGGAAGGAGCAAAGAGAACACTCACCTAGCTGTGGCATTACCCAGGGGCCCAATCTGTCCCTCTACCTAGAATCCCCTGAACCTGTGCCCAGGAGATACAGACCCTAAGGCTTGGGTTGGTCCCAGGTTGCCCAGCTGATTTTGAAAGAGCCAGGTGCTGGTTCTGACAGACCGTATATGTGCCTGCACCCAGACCAGTGTGGGGCTGGTGCCACCTCCGTCCTAGGGCCCTTGACAGGAGCTGAGTTGAGGCCATCAGCACCCCAGGTGTGGAGGACAGGGCCCACAGGGGGTGGCTCTCCCTTAGTCCCCGAGCTGGGAAACCTCAGAGGCCTGCCCCACTGAGGCCAAGCCCACCCTCACGAGGTTCCCACTCAGGGGCCTGACTGCCAGGACCCACCTGGTCATGACATATGGACAAAGCAGCCCACAAGGGAGCCAGTGAAGACTCTGATCTTCCTGGGGCACGCTGCTGGCACTTCTTCTGCTGGAAAAGGCAGCACTGCCACATGCTGCAGGGACAGGGGACAGTGGTCAGGGTGACAGGGAGGAGGGGGGACAACTGTCCTTCCCACTCTGAGCCTCTTGCCGCCCCTCTCCCTCGCCCTTCCTTCCCCTCCATGCAGAGGAACTGAGGCAGGCTGCTGACGGAAGAGCAGGGCTGGGACCCAGTGAGGGGGCCCCCACCTGGGCCCGCCCTGGGGAAGCGGCAGAGCTGCCTGGAGGCTCTGTGCACATGGAGGACTTGGAGCCCCAGGTCACGGCAAGGGCCCTGGTCAGCCGCGCACAGGAGTGACCAGGCATGTTCAGCCCCACACCCACACACACTGGGAGCGGAACAGGGGATTGCGCCCACAGCAGGGCCTCGGTGGAGCCCCTCCTGGCGGCACACACCTCACAGCTCACTGAGCACTGTGGGCACACACCCAGGAGGCAACTGCAGACACTGAGAAGCACCCGGCCCCTGCGTGTGCAGACACGCTGGGGAGCAACTGACAGCCCCTCTGCAGGGGCAGCCCCAAGGTTGGGGGGACACAGAGGCAGGGGGATGACGGTGCCCACTGGCTCTTTCAAGCCAGCTCCTGCAGAAGGAAAGGAGCCAGTGGCGGGGCTGGGGGTGCTTGCAGGCTGACTCGCTGGGGTGCAGGTTGGTGAGCAGCAGGAGCGCCTGCACGGTGACGACGTCGACACGCCAGCAGTGGCCTTGTCACCCCCAGCACCTTGAGTGAGGTGAGGCAGAGCATGTGGCCATGAAGGCAGAAAAGTGGGCGCTCAGGCTCTGGTGGCTCAGCCAGCAATACGGGAAGGCGCTGCTGTAGCCGAGCCATGAGCAGGCAAGCGCTGCAAACGCGGGAAGCCCACAGCCAGCCACCGTCCATGCTCAGTGCCTCACTGGGAGCCAAGAAGGTGTCCAGGAGGCCAACAGCCTGGCACATGCTGGGCAGTGTACGGAGCATGTCGAGTGCCACCAGCAGCAAGTGGCCCAGCGACAGGATCACCAGGAAGGCGCCCAAGTGTGGGCGCAGCCCTGAGCTGTGGACGCAGCAGAGCAGCACCAGCATGTTGGGCAGCAGCACCACAGCCAGCACCAGTGCCACAGCCCCGCGAGCAGCGCCTCACTCGGCTGGCGGCGCTAGCGGCTCGCCAGGCACCTGGCGGCTGGAGGCTACGGGGGGCTGGGAGTGTCTGGGCTCCCGCGAGGGCCAGGGAAAGCGCAGAGATTCAGAGCCAGCGGGCAGGGCACAGAGCAGTGCAAGGAAGGCGACGAGAGCGGGTCCAGGCACGGGTGGAACGCTCTGCCCTGAGGCACAGAGCAGCTGGTGGCCGAGCCAGCGGCAGCTGAGGTCTCAGCGCTGTCCAGGGTGCTGAATGATCTCGCTGTCCCCACCGCACAGCATGGTCCGCCACCGAGCAAGGCGGGAGGGCGCGGGCGCTGGGGCGATGGAGGTTCCTTTGCTGCAGCCTTGTATTTCTTCCCATCTCGCGGCCTGGTGGGAAAGGGCTCCACCTGGTCCAGGGCGATCCCTGCAATGGTTACACCTGCTCCTCCCCAGCCTCCTGGTGGTGCGCAGTTGAGATTCGAGCCAGCAGCCGGGTCCTCCTTGACGCATCGCCCCTCGCCCTGCACCTCGCCCTGTTGCTGGCACCAAACTGGGGTCACCGGTGGTTTGTGGGCGGTGAGGGAGGAAAGGAGGGGGGTGGCAGGACCTGTCCTGGGGGCGGTGGGGGAGGGGCGTGGAGGTGTGGCTGCAGAGAAACCAAGAGCCTATGGCAGGGCTGGGGCTGCACCAACGTTTGCTGAACCAAAAAAGCTGACAACAAGTAGAGCAAGACTGAGGGAGGGGCGAAAGGAGAGAGAGGAGGAAGGAAAGGCGAAGAGGAGGAGGTGGGGGGGAGAGGGAAGAGGACAGAGAAGGGGAAGAAGGAATGGCAGCTGGGAAGGACCCGCCCCCGCAGGGCGTAGCACAGAACCTCTCACCTGGCTCTTGGTGCCGGGAGGTGGGAGGGTTGCTGTCTCTCCCTCTACTTCCACTGTCGCCTTTCATGGCTTCTGAAACTTGTCACCCCCTGGGACTCTTCCAATCCCTTCCTGGCCAGTTGGCAGGACACGGATGTGGTGAGGGGCCTGCCTCCCAAGAAGCTGGGTGGCATTTTCCCCCAGCGGCAGTCCTGATGTGACAGCAATGGAGGGTGGACACTCACCCCCCGACACACCCACCTGCAGGCTCTGCAGCCCAGCCCTTTCTGAGGGCCACAGGGTGACTGGCGGGGAGGGGCTCAGCCCCATAGGTCACAAAGCTAGGAACCGGGAGTGCTGGGATTCAGCGCTTGTTTGCTCTCCGCCGTCTATGTTGTGACTGGTACAGTCCCCTGCACATGCTGGGTGCCCAGTAAATCCCTGTGATGAATGAATGACCTGCCTTTGCACAACAGACTGGCAACGCCCCGCCTTGCTCAAGCCTCAGAGACGCTGCTCTCTGTTCCCCTGCAAGTGGAATCCCCCTCCCCTAGGAGTCATTTAGAGGTGACAGGAGCTGTTGAATGGTTAGACTGAGTCTCCCTGTGAAGCCGCCTGGTGCTTCCACCTATCCCAGAGCTGCAGACAGTTGCCCAGAAGCCCTGGAGGGCTGAGGGCCTGCTGTTATCAAGCCCCGACTGCCACCTCCTTTCTCGGTCTGAGCTATTCCCCTAGGACCATGTCCCGCCTGCGGGAGCTGCAGAGACGCCCACTCTTCCTGGGAATATCAGGAAGACTTTGACAGCTGCTCCGGTTTCAGGCAAGGTCTGATTTGATGAAAATTCCTCTCGGGTTTGAAAGCAGGCTAGTGGGGGTGCCAGGGAGAGACGTGGAGAGAGGAAGCTGCTGCGCTTGAAGGATGGTGGCTGCCCAGCAGCTGTCCTGATGGACCCTCTGGATGACAAGGACACTGAGCTGAAGCCAGAAGGACCAAGTCTAAATCCCAGCACTCTTGGTTTCTCGTCTCCCCAGAGCAAGGGAAGTTTGGAGGACAAGAGTGAGACTGAGAAGGAGCAAGTAAGAGGGAATTACACAATGAGGGAAGGGTGGCAGGAAGCGAAGTGGAAGGCTGTGGATGGTGGTCAGAGCAGGCCCTAGAAAACCTTACATGTCAGGCTATGTGAGCTGAGGTTTGTCCCAGAGGCTGTGGGACACCAGCAAAGGGTCCTGGCAAGGCCAGGCAGGGGCTGTGTCTCAGTCTTTCATTCTGGCAGCCCTGGAGGGCTCTGGGGTCTCGGCCAATGTAGCCCAGGCCCTTGCTGCTAAGATGCTTTCAGCAGGGAAGGGCCAGCCCTGCACTGGGCACCACCCTATGTGAAACGCCCCCCAGGAGGGGGAAGGGTGGAGCAAGGGGGGATCCAGGGGCGGCTCAGAGAGGTCTTGGAGTCTCAGCCAAATTGAGCTGTGCAGCCTGCAGCCTGCCTGCCTGCCCGCCTGTGCCAGCTCCAGTCACCCTGCGGAGATGGCCCCACAGCTGCTGAGCCTCCACCCACTCCCTCTCCTGCAGCTCCTGCACCTCTGGAAGGCTGTCCCCAGAGAAGCCCAAGCACAGGGAGCACCGCAGGCCTGGGAGGCCGAGGAGGGAGCCAGAGAGGGAGAGATACATCCTCTGGGGCATGTGCGTCTCCCAACACTCAGAAGAAAAGTTCCAGCTCTCTAAGGAAGAGCATTCGGGCTGTTGTGCACTGGAACACGAGGATGTGCCACCTTCACACCGGGGGAGTGAGGCGTGGGAGGTGCTGGGAGACAGGCGGGGTGGGGTGGGTGTAAAGGACAGCAGGGGCCCAGTGGGAGCTGTCAGCGCATGGGGGTCCAGGGCCAAAGAGAAAGGCTCTCAGGTGGGCTCAAACCCCACCTCTGCTGCTTCCTAGATGTGTGGCCTTGGCAGGCTGCCCATCCCCTGAGTGTGATCGTCTTATCTTTAGTGTGGGAGGAACAGTCACAAGTCCCTTTTGGGGACTAGGTGAGATCACCGAGCACAGTAACTGGCGTTTATCACAGGAATGGCTCCCACTCTCGCTCCAGTGGAGGGGACAGAAATCCAAGCGGAATCCTTAAGTGTGGACCAAGTGATTGAGGACCCCGTAAAAGCTACAGGGCCCCGACCTCATTCGGGGAGGGGCAGCGAGGCCCAGTGGGGCCCAGCCCCCAGGTGTAGGGCACAGCCTGGCGGCCACATCAGCAAGACCAGGGCCATGTTTTGGCCTGAGGGAAGAGGCAGGAACTGAGTCAGGCAGGAGCAGTGAGCACCCTGACCCCAGTGGCCACACCTGACTGCCAACCTCAGCTTCCTCATCTGTCAGGGGGACACAGTGCCCACATGGGGTGTCCTGACCATCTTGGCCCCAGTGGTCAGCCCACAAATGGTCATCCTTCCAATGGCGGGACAGCGCCACGGGCAGTGGGCACTGCCAGGGGCTGAGCACCAAGCAATGAGCATGGGACTGGGCAGGTGGGTATCGTGGCCAGTAGGGCATCCAGCCTCTGCCACAGGGATGAGGAAGAGGCCTGTCCACAGGGGCTCTGTCTGGGGGCAGTGCAATGGAGAGACTGGCCACGTGTTGCCCGTGCTGCTGCTCCCTCCTCTTCCTCATCCTCAGGAAGTGCTCTCAGCTCACCTGGGAACATGGGGTGCCCATTCCAGAAAATTCCCTTGCGCCACCCTAGCAAGAATGTCCCCTGCAGGACCCGCAGCCAAGTCTAGACCTCATGGTTCCCAGTTCAAGGGAGCGTATTTATTGGGCCCCACCAGTGGGAGCCCCTGTGGGCACCAGGATACGTGAGGAGAGGGCTGGGGGCTGCGTGAATGTGCTCTGCACGCTCCGGAGTCATCGTTGCTGCTCCTGAGTGGCCCTTGCCAAGATGAAGCGCTGCCTTCTGTCCTTCCCCAGCAGAACCCAAGCTGTGTCTGAAGTCCCCATGTCCATTGCTGTGAAGGCAGTGGCCTAACAGGGAGCTGCCTGTCCACAGGCACCTGTGCACACCTGGATGGGAGGCCACCCGCAGATGCAGAGCCAGGTGGTGGCAGTCCCAGTGCAAACAGACCCAGAGCCCCGCACTGTTTCCGTGATCCACTGGGGGGGCCTCTCCATGTCCCCCCAGGCTGTGCTCACTTGATGTCACAAACAACCTTCACTTCAGTCGAGCTGGGGTTCACCCTCTGGGCAGAGACATGAATTGTTTTTAGTCTCATTGTAAAAGAAAATTGGCTGAAGACGTGAAGATTGGGGGCTGGCTGTGTGGGGCTTCCCAGGAAGCCCTCAACCTGAGTTCAGTTTTCATGGAAATAAAATTCTAAATAAAGAGTCCGTTAGTTTATTCATTCATTTTATTCACGCTGGAAACGTTTGATGCAGGTCTGAGGACAGGGGTGGATAAAGCCGGGGCCCTGCCTTCAGGAAGTCACAAGCTGGGTTCCAGATGGGCCTCACACCCCAAGCGCTTGAGATGTGCCCTCCGCAGAGTCTTGAGCCGGCACTCCAGCGAGTCCAGGCCAGGCGAACTGCCCGGCACAGGCAATGCCACCTTCAGCAAAACCGAGTCCAGGCATCGCAGGCAGTGGTGGCTCACAGGTCTGACCTGTGCCCGTAATCACTCATGATGGTGGTGAGAGCTTACAGGGGCTTTCCATGCATGACCTCGTCCATGTTTCCCCCAGCCTAGAGCCGTGGCTTCCAGCTGCCCCGGCCCCGTTAACCGCACCAACTCAGCCATGGCTTCCGTGGAACACCCAGATGCAGATGCAAGAGAAATACTTCAAACATCCCTTAGAGTTTGGGACACTCACGTGCTTAACCCCATCTGACGAACAGTGTAGACAATAAGGTGAGTTTTTCTCCTCATTTTTCCACTGGAGAAACCTGGTCCGAGGGGGCTGGCCCGAGGCCACAGAGCTGAGAGGAGCCAGAGCTGCACCCCCAGTGGACTCCAAGCTCTGGACACCGCCCTTGGGTGCCCCCTGAAACTCAAGCAGCCAGTAGGTGGGCCCTGCCCACTGCCCACACTGATGCCAGATTTGGGGGAGTTTTGTTGGCTGAATTGTAGCCAGCCAAGTTTCCTCCGTGTGTCACAGATTCACTCATGAATTCCGTTTCGGCCACTGTTGACCGTCTCCCACATGGTTTTGAAATCCGTTGCCCGACAGACACAGGAGCGGCCCTAGGCAGGAGAACCGTCCCCATGGCCTCCCTAGCTGGCCCAAAGAAGGCACCAGGGAGAGGAGGTGGATGACTGAGACCTGTAGCTAGGCAGGGGGGCGGACCCAATTACACTTTGCGGTACAGACCCGGGCACTCAGGGCCTCCCATGGAAGGCGAGAGCGGCCAGCGGCCAGCAGCCGGGCCCAGCCCTGGCTCAGACACTTGGTCACTGCACGACCTTGGATGAGTCGCTTCCTCCCTCTGAGTCTCAGGTTCCTCTTCTGCAAGATGGCAAGAGCCCTCTTCTTAGGATTGTTGGCGGCGGAGGGGAGACAAGGGGACAAGACAAGTTGGAAGCGTCCAAAGCTAGGCATGCAGCAGGTGCTTACTGAGTGCTGGTGCCTACGCCCGTCCCATACCCTGAGAGCAAGCATAAGGGGAGAGGTCGCACTAGCAGCCCCAGGATGGTGCGGTTGTTCATGGGGGCTTCCATGTGGAAGGAGGGCTGGACAGTGACAGCGTGGGCCACCATCAGCCCAGTGTGGAGGGGCCCCAGCCCTGCGCCACCCCCACCATAGCATTGCCCATGTTGCCCCGTGAAGTGAGGAGGCAAAGGCAGGGTGGAAGTAGAGCACCTCCAGAGCGGTGAGAAGATGGGGCCCAGTTAGCAAGCACCGCCAGAGGAGGGGGCCCTGGGCAGCTGCCTGCAGGAGGCGATGAAAGAATGGGGCCAGCAGAGGTGGGGGTGTCGGCAGCTACAGGGTGCCCAGGGAGCTGGTTGAACAGAAAGGAAAGGAGAGGAGGCAGCTAGAGGAGGTGACAGGGCCGATACATGTCCCCTGCCTCCCCAGCTTCCTGCACAGGTCCTGACTCCCACCCTGTAATGAGGAACAGTGGAGCCCGATCCCCATTCCTCGGGACACAGCTGAGGCCGAGGCAGAGATGGTGACCCACGACCCTATGAGAGCACCGTCTACAAAGCCTGGCTTCAGCCCCCGGCAATTATTCTTCATTCTGGTCACCTCTTGGTGGAAAAGCAAGCCAATTCTGAGCCAAGCCAGGAAGCCAATCCTGGGGCCAGGTTACACCATCCAAGCCCGGCCTAGTAAGTGCCCACTGAGCATGCCCTGGGCTGGTGCCCTGGGGTCCTCAGCAGATTCTGGGTCTGCAGCCACACTGAGGATTGGCGCTGTGGCCTCCGGGGAGGGGCAGAGACAGACCCCGGGTGCAGTGACAGGGCCTTGAGAGGGGCAGACGGGAGGCCCCAGCCCCACCTAGGCCCCGAGAGTGGCGGGGTGCTGCAGGGCAGCCAGTGGGAGCCTGCGGAAGAGCATCCCGGCCGAGGCGGGCAGCACAGTGGCCAGCGCAGGCAGAGCTTGACTCCCGCAGCAGTAGGGGGGCTTTAAACTGCCCTCTGCTGCATAGAGGGTACGTTGGAAGGGTGCAGGGGACCCCCAGCTGGGCAGGAGCCTCCCCACTTGTCTGGGTGAGAAGACGAGCCCCAAGCCCAGCCCTGGCAGGGAAAGAAGGTCACCACTCCTGTTTCACAGATGAGAACGCTGAGGCCACAGTGCCCCTCCTTCCCCGCCTGGCTTCCTTCTGACCGCACTGGCTCTGGGGCAGGGGCACGAAACTGCTCTTTCTACACCCCACGAAGGGTTGGCTCTCTGAGGACCTGCTTTCTGCTTCCTCACAGAACCCGCTGGCCGGGCCTCCCACCGGGCGGAGGAGGAAGCCCAGGGCCCCTCCGTGAGTGCGCAGGTCGCCGCTGCCCCAGGGGCTTCCCGCGCCGGATGCCCCATCCACCCTCCCTTTCAGCCTCCCTGACAGCCCACATGGGAAGGGACTCTGGGGATATTTCTGTAAGAGGAGAAAAATACACAACAGAAAGCTGGCAAGGTGAACGAAACGGCAATTCATAAAAAAAGAAACATAGATGCTGCATACAGATGGCCGAACAGTGTGAAAGGCGGATCCAATTTCCTAGTGATCAAAGATACACAGGGGAAGAAAAGATGGGGCATTTCACCATCAGTTGGGAAACGGACACAGCACCGCGCTGCCCGCGGGAGAGATGCTTCTCCTCTGGCACATAGAATGTCAAATCCATTGTACAAACATTTATTGAGTGCCCACACGTGTGACCATTTTACACCAAGGAAACGATCGCATGAGCCCAGCAGCGCAGACGCACAGGCGTCAGCACGGTTTATACAACACACACCAGGAGGCTGTCCATTCCATGCCCAGAAGACACCAGGAGCCATGAGATCCATGGTGTAGGCCCGAATCTATGGGCACAGGAATCTGTCCAGGCTCGTCAAGTTACTAAGAAGATGAAAGCACATGAGACTGTGCACAGATGTCATGACAGGCTCTCACAGTGGCCTGCGTCCGCGTGTGCACAGAGGAGCGTGTGTCCACACAAAACTGAGTGATGCTCACCAAGCAATCAGCACTGCTCTCTGGGTGTGGGAGTTGGTCTGATTTTTTTTTTCTTTTTTCTAATTCTCTGTATATTTCTTTTTACTACTTTGTGATGTGCCTAAACCACTTAAAAAATTAAAAAAGCTATTTTCAAAACAATTCCCTACATCAGTGGTCCGCAACCTTTGGGACCAGTTTCATGGAACATAAGTTTTCCATGGGTGGGGCCAGAGGGGTGGCAGGGGAGGTGGAGCTCTGGCAGGGACACGTGGCCCTGTTTTCCTAACAGGCCACGGACAGGTACTGGGCCACGGCCCGCAGGCTGGGGGCTGCAGTTCTGTAGAGTCGCCCCTAGAGAACTAATGGAAAAATACACATCAGCTCTTTCAGGTGCGTTCAGTCTTGGTGAACAGCTTGAAGTTATGTCCCCTTCAGGCTGGGTGACGGGGCTGGAGTGCAGGCTGTGCCAACTCCCCTTGCCAAGGGACAGGGGCCAGAGGCAGTCCCAGGTAGTGACACCCGACAGCCTCCTCCTGGGAGCAGCCCACCTCAGGGAGGAGGGCACCAGGGGCTCCAGGAACAAGAGCAATTCTGAGGAACAACAGGTGACCCTGAACAGCATGGGGGTTGGAGCACCAACCTTTCACACAGGAAAAAATCCACATATAACTTTTGACCCCCCCAAAACTTAACTACTAACAGCCTACTATTGACCAGAAGCCTTGCCAATAACATAAACAGTGGATGAGCACATGTGTACGTGTTATATGTATCACATGCTGTGTTCTTACAACATAGTCAGCCAGAGAAAAGACAGTGTCACTAAGAAGATCATAAGGCAGAGAAAGTGTCTTTACTACTCATGAAGTGGATTGTCACAAAGGTTCCATCCCGCTCAGCACCCACTGTGGGAGCCCCGCCAGGGCAGTCTGTGCTGGGGCCGGGGGGCCTCTCCAGGGATGCTTGAGCGATAAGCAGGAGGCAGGGGAAGGCCTTGCACAAAAGCAGAGGGCGCGAGAGAGCAAGGGACATCAGGGCGTTCCTGAGGACCTGGAAGGCCAGATGGAAGAGCTCGATGTCACCCCTTTTATTTATGTATTAGTTTTCTACGCTGCGTAACAAACGGCTGACTTCGACCCACATCTGCTCAGTGGTGGTCCTTTCTGCAGGTCAAAAGTCCAGGCAGGGCTCACGGGGGCCCCTGCTCAGGTCCCACAAGACTGCAGGGACGGCGTCGGCCAGGCTGTGATCCCATCTGCAACTCCGGGTCCTCTTCCCAGCTTGCGATTGCTGGCAGAGTTGGATTCCCAAGGCAGCCAGCAGGGCTGCACTCAGTGGCTGGAGCTCAGCCCCGGGTCCTTGCCTTGTGGCCCCTACACCGTCAGAGCCGTGACAGAGGTCCCTGTGCAGACCCCCTCGCCTTGGGAGGGGCCCACTTGATGGGCCAGGCCCACCCAGGCTGCTCCTCCTTCCTCAAAGTCAGCAGTCCCACGTGCGTGCGGAGTGAATGGGTCAGACTCACAGGTCCTGCCCACACTCCCAGGGAGGGGATTATCCCAGGTGTGGACACCAGGAGGCAGAACCCAGGCACTTTCTCAGAATTCTGCCTCCCGCCATCTCCCAGCCAGGCCCTGTCCTGGGCGCTTCCCCTCTCGAGGATGCTCTGAGTACCTTGCCCAGGTGTTCAGCCATTAGTCACTATGTGCTTTCTCTCCAACCGGCCGGCCCACAGCATGTGGCCGCTGCCTCCCTCCCACACAGCCATGTCAGCCCCACAGGAGGAGCTGCCGCCGATGAGGAGCCTGCCAGAGTCGACAGCGGGGGGCCAAGACCCAGAGGCCAGGAGGAGCGCAGCTGCCAACTGACCACTGGGCCCTGCTGACGAGGACACAGCCGGTGCCCTCCTTCCAGCCAGCTGCAGCTCTGGGCCACGTGGCTGCTCCGAGCGCTCCTTCCCCCTTACGAGCTGGAAGCCTCTGGGAGGAGCCGATGCAGGAAACAGCTGGTCAGTGCTGGCACCAGTGCTGAGGTGGCAGCCTGGGTCTCGTGGTCACCCGGCCCTGCAGCCCCAGAGTCTGGGCCGGTCCAGCTCCGTGATTCTCGAATGCTGAAGCTTATGCACCCTTGGAGATGGCGGATCCCGTCACTCACTTTACAGACAGGAAGACTGAGGCCCTGAGGGTTTTTACCTCACATACATTTTCTTCTGGACTCGCAGCCGCCCCAGAAGAGAAGGGGCAGCACCCCCCTTTCATGGGTGCTGCAGAGCCTCTGGCGGTGAAGAGAACCACTGAGCCACAGGCAAGTTGCTAGGATCCGGGTCACTCTTGCATTCATTCAACAATCATGTACTGGGCACTGGCTCTGGGCTGGCCCCTGCTGGGCCCCGGGCACAGAAGCCGACGCAGCTCAGACCCTGCCCTCACTTCGCCCACAGCAGTCACGCTGGCCCCACTGTGAGTGTCCAGAGGCTGGGCAAGCTCCCCTATCGGCTGCCCAGAAGCAGCTGCCAAGATTCAGTTCTCACTTGGGGTCTCTGTGCACTGGCTGGGAGGACACTGAGGCCCCTGCTCAGGTCATTTAAGGGCACCACGGCCAGACAGACCTTATCACCCCAGGCCGGCCATGGGACTGTCGGAACCCAGCGAACACGGACTGAGGAAGGGTCTGTGTGGATGGTTCCCTAGAGGTAAGGCTGAGGGAGAGTCGGGGCACCTGGGGCGGGGTGGGGACAGTGCTCCAGCCAGAGGGAGTGGCTCGTGCAAAGACTTAAGGTTAAGAGGAAGAACTTTTAGGACATCAGAATAAGGGAATGAGTCACCTTTCAAGAGAGTGAGCTCCCCATTCCTGGAGGTATGCAAGCAAAGGCTGATGTCCAAGGACAGGGAAGGCCCTGCTGACAGTGAGGAGTGGGAGGAAGGAGCAAGAGATCCACAGACATCTCTGGCACTCGCGGTGGACGGTGGGAGGTGGGTATGCCTTTGGCAGGGAGAGAGAACTGCAGAAGAGTGGGGACGAGGGTGACTGGAGTCGTGGGTGGCTGGGGGGACGGGGTGCACGGGAAGGGGCTGGAGAGTGGAAAAGACAGAGAAGAGCAGCTTCTCAGAGTTGTGCCACCAGGGACAGGGGCCCCTAGGGAGTCCAGCCCGCCGGGGGCGAGAGGAGGGTGGGCCCCACGCCCCTGCTGCTGCTGCACTACAGCCACCTGCGCACATGCGGGCTGCCCCTACTAAACTCGGGGGGCCACGGCTGCATCTTGGCACCACCACACCCCCAGGCGAGCCCACGCCACCTCCCTGGAACCCCCACTGTTAATTCACGTTAATTAGTGTGAGCCTGACAACCACACAGAAAGTCTCGCCACGCCCTGCCCCGGGGGAACAGGCGTGCACAGGTCGGGACCAGACAGTGGCAGGCCACCGTCAGTGCAGCCTGCCCCCAACGCGGCCGGGTGGACATTCATCACCCCGTTTTATGGATGGGAACTTGCATCCCGGTTTTCCAAGGAGACAGCTAAAATCAAGTCCCAGCCAGGATTTGGTTCCACTGCATCAGCTCCTTCCCTCAGGGTGGTGTTGGGGGCCCAGAGTGAATAGGCACAGACGTACCCCTAAACCGGAGAGCGAGTCCCAGCCACAGGGGACAGTTTTGCCAAAGTTCCTAAAATCATCCTAAGCCTGCTATGGCCATCGCCGACCCTGTCCTTGTCCCTGGCACCGCCTTTCTTGGCTCTGACGGTCACTCTGCTTGTCTCCATGCAGCCATCCAGGCACACCTGCTGCACGTGCTGGTTCTGGGGTGGACACAGAAATGACTTCTTCCCAGCGAAGACTTTATTCCTTCACGGCACAACTTCGTGATTTGCGGACTACTTCCCACTCAGTGCCCACCCCCGTGAAGGCAGGGCCCATGTCCCTGGTTTGCACCTCTGTCCCCAGTGGGCAGCGCAGTGCTTGCCCCAGAGGTGCTGCCCAGTGAGTCCTTGCAGAATAAGTGGGTGAAAGTCGTGGTCTTGGTCTCTAAGTGCTCTCGGGCCAGAGGGATGACAAAATGCAGACACGTCACTGGGCAGAGCAGCCGAGCTGGCTGGAGTGCCTGCCAGGGCCTGCCGGGACTGCCACCACGTTGTGGGGACCTGGGTTCTGGCCAGGGTCTGTGAGGGGAGCTCGGTCTGGGAAGGGAGAAACCAGAGGCTCCTGGCAGCAGCTCTCGGGGCCGCCCTCCAGGGCCAGGGCCCAGGGCAAAAGGAAAACACACAGCCCATGCGGGAGGAAACCTTGACCTTCCCTCCGGTGTCTCTCTCTAAAGCTGTCCTGGGGTTCTTTACTTTCTATTCAAGGTCACCCTTCCTCAGACACAGGATACTTGCAGGCTGTGTATAGACCCAAACAGGAGCCCTGGGCCCTGCCACGAGACTCAGCCTGTGACACCCCTGTCCGCAACCCTGACCTCCACACAGGCCAAGGGAAGCTGTGGTTGCCCCAGGAGGGTGGGGAGGTGGTGTTTGAGAACCGGCCGGGAGGCGGGGTCAGGCGAGCACCAACCTATGAAACATGGCTTGAAGCCCTGGCGCATGTCCCACTGTCCCGTGGGACTTCACGCACAGGGCACAGAGGCAAAGACTAAGTGCATCATCCCCAGAGCATTGACCCCAGCGGGGCCTGCTCCGAGCCAGCCCTGCCCCCACCCGAGTCTGCCCCAGGCCACAGGCCCATGAAGGACGATTGGAACCTTCCTGGCATCCAGCCGGGCTTTGGCCTTCCCAGACGCTCCGGCTCTGTGGCCCTGGGTCTGTCCTCGCCTGTGTGCCGCGGCGCGAGCTCTTCCCTTTGCGGCATTCACCTGCTGTTTCACAGCCTAGTCTGGGTCTTCAGCCTCTGCTGCTGCGTCTGTTCCTTTCTCTTGGCCCTTTACCTTAGATCTGCCATTTCATTCCTTGAATATATGCCATTCATGACTTTTCCATTTTTTGAATGCTGTTTTACGCTTGACCTTTGAGCCTCCAGGTGTTGCCTTTGTCCTTTGACCTTCGCGCCCCACCCTTCTCCCTGTAACTGGCTACCTCTGGACTTCTGCTTTGTACTGTTAGGTAATCATTGGTTTCACCTTTTACCCAAAATCTTGTTTGATTTCTCCTTTTTCAGTTTCCCACTTTGATCTGGGAGAATTGCAAATTTATTTTGGCATGTTGTGCTAATTTAACAATATTAACACAAAATTTTCCCTTATTTTATCCTAACATCTTTATTTCAATCTCTTATTCTTGCATCCCTACTTAAGAGAGTAACTAAGGCTACTTACCTTGTCTTTCTTCCACCTTTTCATATTTTATTTTTTCTTTATAAATTCCTTTTATAATGGGTGGCCAGTGGCTTGGTTAGAATAATATTAGCTGCTACAGCAGACAAAGCCCTGAGCTTTGGTGGCTTAGCACGTAGGCATTTGTTTCTACCTGCTCAGGTCCCCTCAGTCATTCAGGGACTCGGCCTGTAGCCTCTGCCATCCTGGTGTGTGGCCCCTGGGTCCAGCTGGTGGGAGGGAAGAGAGGGGAGAGCACACAGCCCTGCCACCGCCCAGGCCTGGCAGTGGCTCCCACCACTGTGGCTTGTGCTTTGAGCATGGGAACTAGTGGTCTGTCCCTCCCAGCGGGCAGCCTGGGTTGTTTGAGGTCTAGTTATTGTGATTGTTGCTGCTGTTTGCCTATCAGAGACCTCTGTGGCTGGGAGTGGGGAGGAGCGTTGAGACTCCGTGAGCCCTGCGCACCAACACTGCACAGGGAGGGCCCGGGGCTCAGAAGCAGGTGGGCTGGGCCCCCAGAGCATCCCCTTGGTGGAAACAGGGCTACGGGGTGGCCGAGAGCAGGAACTGCGGGGAGGGTCGAGGCCTAACTACCTCAAGGAAGGTGCTTGGTGAGGAGCAGGCCCCATGTCCCCGCCTCGCTTCTCCCAGAAACGCGCACTCTCGGAAAGGCAGCTAGTGACTAACCCCTTTCCTTCTCCTGCGCCAAGGGAATGAATATAACTTCAGGAGAGGAACACAGGGTTAAATCCCCTGGGCTGTCCATTGCTCATCAGAAATGCAGGAGCGCCTTGTCTGGGCAGGCATGAGGGGCCCAAAACCGTCCTGGGGCCCCGTCAAGCTGGCCTGGGTGGAAGGTACTGGCGCTGAGAGGGAGGAGAGTGCCCAGGTACACCATCTCAGGGAAGGCTCTGTTTGGAGTTGAGAGAATTGTGCCATGCTGTTGCGGCTGGAATTGTGCCCCCAAAGAGACACGTTCAAGTCCCAAACCCCCACGCCTGTGAAGATGACCTGACTTGGAAATAGGGTCTGTGCAGTGTCATCAGGTTGGAATGTGGCCCTTAGGGTGTCCTTATAAGAAGAGGAGACACAGACACACGGAGGCGGAGGAGGTCACGGTCAGAGAGACGCAGCCGCAGGACGACACGGGAAGGGGCCAGTGAGCTCCTCCCCAAGGCCCCCAGAAGGGAAATGGCTCTGCCGACACCTTGATGGCAGGCTCCTGGCCCCCAGGCCTGTGAGAGAATAAATTTCTGTCGTTTAAGCCCCAGTGCACGGCACTTTGTCACAGCAGCCGTGGGACACTAACACGGATGCTAAACCTGGGAAGGGGCCGTGGGGAGTGTGTACTGTGGGACGCAGATGACTGCATTGAATTCTGGGTGGGGTGGGATATGAGGACTGCAGGGTGATCCGAAAAAGTGGGAACTTGGGGGCATGAGCAGGCCTAGTGAGGGTGGAGGCCGTGGAGCTTCTGGGCAGCAAAGAACCGCCTGCTGGGCCCCGCGGCTGAGGCAGCGAGGAGAAGGCAGATGCCGCACCGGGGGCGGACGCTGGCCTCCCTCCAGCACCGGGGACGGGGCAGGAGAGGGGCGTCCAGGTGGCCACATCCAGCGTTTGCTCAGACCGCGGCAGTAGCAGCACTGACAGCGGCGTCGGGGGAACCCACAGGTGTCAGGGAAGGGAGCCTTCCTCTCTGACCAGAGGGGCTCAAGTCCCAGGAGGGTGTAGCAAGCCTGACACCTCCTCTTCCTGTCTCCTCACTGCATGGCCTGGACTCAGGCATTGCCCAGGAGATGGGCAGCAAGCGGAGGAGCTGAAGCCCCAGCCTGCTGGACAACAGACAGAAAAGGTGACCTCCGGAGACCCAGAAAGTGCCAGAGACGTCGTAAAGAGAGAAGAACTTGGGGAACCAGCCCCATAGAGTTATTCCTGAACACGCGTGCATCTGTCCCTAACCCACACACGGAAGGTGCTGAGAACTTGACTAGGGGAGAGTCCGCCCGTCAGGCCCCAGACTGGCCAGCGGGCAGTGCGCGCACAGGACAAAGCTAAATGCCACTGCGAAGACTTTGAAAATGGAACTGACATTAAAACCAAGACCCACCAAAGGTTGATCAAAACTTGTGAGCTAGACCCGCCTGGATCGCTTGCCTGTAAACATAATCCATAGGATTTAAATAAGACCCAAAGTCTTATTTGGGTAAAATTCTGAACGTCCGGCACACACTCCAAAGTGACCCGGCGCACAAAGTACCAGGAAAACTCGACGCGTGTGGGAATAGCCAGGGGCGACTGTGGGACAAGAAGGACTTTATCTGAGATGCTGACCCGCCCGACCCGAGTTTGGAAACCATTCCCAAGGCCTAGCTGACGAATTACTCTGTATGTAGAAGCGCTGATCTGCTGTAAGCGTCACCTTTCCTCCAGAGCAGCCCCGATGTCACCACGTACCGCAGCATCGTCTCTGCCACCTACGCGTTCCTTCCGCGGCACGTGTACTTTCCCCTCAGATGTGAGCCCTGGGTCTGGGGGTTGCAGCGCATAGATCTACTCGTCTTGTGGCCACCCAAGACCGCACATTCCCCCATAAGTCCCCCCAATAAATCATCCTGTACCCACAAATTGGATTTGTCTGCCTCATTCTTTAGTTTCTCGGCTTCTTTGCGTTTGAGGGTCGCTTTGTATATATGGCCCTTCTCATGGAATGATGACCCAGATGTTGGAATTGTCTGATGAAAACTTTAAAGCAAGTACTGCAGAAATAATCCAAGAATGGGTGAATACTATTAAAATTAAAGGAAAGATAGAAGGCCTCAGCAAAGAAATAGAAGATATTAAAAACCACATGAGAAATTTAGAACTTTAAAATACAGGAATCAAAATATTTAAAAACTCACTGTATGGGCCAACGGAAGAATGGCCGTGACAGAGGAGCAGCGAGTGACACTGGAGACAGAGCGATAGGGTTACCCGACGTAAACAGCAGGGAAAAAAGAGATTAAAAATGAACACGAAGTGCAATGCCTTCTAATGAGGAAACACTTAAACTAGGAGTAGAAGGAACTTCCTCAACCCGGTAAAGCGCATCTGTGAAGCACCCACAGCCGGCGTCATGCTCGCTGGCGCAGGACTTTGCGCCTTCCCCAAGGCGAGGCACGAGGCACGATGTCCACCCCGCCACCCCTATTCCACGTTGTGCTGGGAGGTCAGCCAGGGCAACTAGGCAAGAAAAAGAAATAAAAGGCATGCAGATATAAGGAGAGCAATGAAATGATCTCAATTTGCAGTTGACATAATCTTACATGCAGAAACCACTAAAGAATCCCCCAGAAACCCTACTGGAGCTAATGAACACGGTGAGCAGGATGCAGGATGTGGGTCAACACACGGAAGTCAGTGGTTTCTTACGCGCCGTCCAATGGGCAACACGCAATGGAATTAAGAAAATAATTCCATCAATAGCATCAAAAGAATAAAATACTTAATAAAGTCAACCAAAGAAGTGCAAGACGTATTCCCTGAAAACTATGAAACATTGTTGAAAGAAATTAAAGGAGACGTAAATAGAGAGATGTCTGTTCACCAGTTAGACCTGATGCCGGGATGAACACGCTTCCTGTTGATCTGCGGGTTCAACGCAGCCCATCAAAACCTCAACCGTGTACTTCACAGAAATGAACAAACTGATCCTGAAATTCATATGAAATTGCAAGTGGGCCCAAATAGCCAAAGAGTCTTTGAAAAGAACAGTGTTGGAGGAGGCACATGTCCCAATTTAAAACTTACTACAAAGCCGCAGTAATCAAGACAGTGTGTACTGGCACAAGGATAAGCATATAGATTAGTGGGACCGGCCTGCCTGGAGCTGAGAGTCCAGAAATAAACCCGCACGGCTACAGCCCACTGATTTTTGACAAACGTACCAAGGTCATTTCAATAAGGAAAGAACAGTCTTTTTAACAAATGGTGATGGAAAAATAGGATATCCACATGCAAAAAGAATGAACTTGAACACCTGCCTCACATCATGTACAAAAACTAACTCAAAATTTTCTCAAAGACCTAAATGTAAGAGCTAAAATCATGAAACTCCTGAGAGGAGGCACAGGTGTCAATCTTTGTGACCTCAGATTGGGAAATAGTTTCTTAGATGTGAAATCAAAGCATAAGCGACAAAAGAAGTTGATAAGTTGGACTTCATCAAAATTGAAAACTTTTGCTGCAAAGGACATTCTCAAGAAAGTGAAAAGATAACACACAGATGGGATAAAATATTTGCCAAAAATCGTATCTCTAATACGAGTCTAATACAGTGTCCAGATATATAAAGAACTCTTACAACTCAACCATAAAAAGACAAGTAATCCAATTTAAAAATGAAGGAAGGATCTGAAGAGACAGTTCTCCAGAGAAGATGTAGCAATGTCCAGCAAGCACATGGGATGGCCCCCCCAGACCGTGTGTTCAAACCTAACTCCCAGGGTGCTGGTCTTAAGAGCTGGGCCTCTGGGAGACAGTTAGGTCAGGAATGCTCTGACCCATGAGTGGGATTAGTGCCCTCATACACAGGGCTTGAGTTTGTTCCGTCCACTGCTTCTGCCACATGAGGATGCAGCAAGAAGGTGGTGTCTTTGGAGCAGAGAGCAGCCCTCGCCACACACAGAATCTGCTGGTGTCCCGGTCTTGCTTTCTTTCCCAGCCTCCAGACCTGTGAGCAGTAAATTTCTGTTATTTATAAATTAGCCCATCTGAGGTGTTTTGCTATAGCAGCAGGAACAGACCAAGGCAGCAATGAAAAGATGCTCATAATCATTAATCATTAGGGACATGCAAATCAAACCCACAAAGAGATACAGCTCCATATCTACTGGGATGGCTACAACCAAAACCAGAAATAGCAAGTGTTGGCAGGTCCCTGTGGAAAGATCTGAACCCTCACGTTCTTCCGGTGGGGACTGAAAGTGATGCAGCTTCTGTGGAAAGCAGCCTGGCGGCTCCTCATAAAATTAACAACACAGTTACCACGTGACCTGCAATGCCACGCCTAGGTGTACGATTCAGTTCAAGGGAATTGAAAACTTACATTCACACAAAAACGTGTACACCAATGTTCATAGCCATAATAGCCAAAAATGGAAACTACCTCAGTGTCTACCAGCTAATGAACAGACTAAAAAATCATGCTATGTCCATACAGTGGAATATTATTCAGCCATGAAAAGGAATGAAATACTAATATATTTTATGGCATGGATGAATATGTTTGAAAACATGTTAAGAGAGAGAAGCCAGACACAAAAGGCCACATATTATATGACTCCATTTATATGAAATGTCCAGAACAGACAAATCCATAGGGACAGAAATAAATGAGTGGTTGCTGGGGGCTGGGGGAGGGGGAATGGGGAGTGTCTGCTAGACCCCCCCGTCTAGGGCGGGTCTCCTCTTGGTGATGGAAATGTTCTGGAATTAGATGGTGATAATGTTTACACAACATTGCGAATATACCAAAACCCACCAAATTGGAAACTTTAAAATGGTTAAAATAATGACTTTTACGTTATGTGAACTATATCTCAATAAAAATGCAATTTAAAAAATAAACAAAGATTCCTAGACCTACAAGGTAACAATAAAAGGTCCAAAGTTTGTGACCACTGAAGTCTAGAAAGTGAGGAGGAAGAAAACAGTGCAGAAAAAAAAAAATAGTGGAGGAAGTCATGGCTGAAAATTGCCCAAATGTGGCAAAAGACATAACCGCAAGCAACCAAATGTCCTCCCGCGGGCGAGCAGATAAACCCAGCAGGCGACACCCAGCGGGGAAGGAGCCTGGGCTCGGCGGCTACCTTGGTGGCTCTCGAGGGCTCGATGCCAGCGCCATCCTCACAGGTTCAGCGCTGCTCTGAGGGTAATTCTGTCATCACTGCTTGCATCTCCTGTCAGAGATTCCAAGGCACTATTCCAGCATGTGACACTCCCGAGAAGGCAAAACTGGCCTAGGGCGAGCACACCACTGGCTGCCTGGTGGCCGAGGGGAGCGGGAGGTGTTTCTTCGCGGTGACTCAGCATTCTGCATCCTGACCGTGATGATGTCACACAAATCCACGCATGTTAAAATTCCAGAAACTGCGCACCCAAAAAGACAAGTTGATTGTATAACTATTTAAAAAACAAAAGAATATGTAAATTTTTAAAAAACTTTTTCGGCCGGGCACAGTGGGTCACGCCTGTAATCCTAGCACTCTGGGAGGCCAAGGCGGGAGGATCACCTGAGCTCGGGAGTTTGAGACCAGCTTGAGCAAGAGCGAGACTCCGTCTCTACTAAATATAGAAAAATTAGCAGGGTGTGGTGGTGTGCACCTGTAGCCCCAGCTACTCAGGAGGCTGAGGCAGGAGGGTCGCTTTAGCCCAGAAGTTTGAGGTTGCTGTGAGCTATGATGACGCCACGGCACTCTGCCCAGGCAACAGAGCAAGACCCTGTCTCAAAAAAAAAAAAATTTTTTTTGCAAACGTGGCTCTGGAGAAAGACATGCCGGGACTCCAGACTGAGAGACGTGCAAAATCATCATGGTTAGCATTTGTTTCAGCAAAAACATCTCCACACGCACAGGACTCTGCAGTCCACAATGCCCGGCGACCCTTCACATCCCGGGACAAATAGGTGAGGAAATCTCAGCTCCCCTGAGAGGAGAGGAGGCCCCCAGGAGGCACAGAGAGGAGAGTCCCCAACAAGTGGCCATGCATGGCTGCCAGAGGCAGGGCTGGTTCCTCCGCCCACACACTCACACTTTTCCTGCGCACACCTCCTGGGGTCCCAGGAGGAGGTTCAGAAGCACGCGGTTTCCAGCCTCACTCCCCAGCTCAGGAGTGTCCTGGATCAGCCAAAGGCTCTCTTTGTGCCTTAGTTTCCTCAGCTGTAAAACTGGAAACAGGACACAAAGGCCCAGAAATAAGGAGGCGTGGAGATTCCAGCACCCAGGGAATGAAATGATCCCAGTTCATCGACTGACTTCCCATTTTCCCATCTCTGAGGTCAGACGCACCCGCACCCCACACCCGAGCCTGTCACCACCAGAAGCATGTGAGTGACATTTCCTTGCCATTTAGAATGTCTTCAGAAAGATTGCAATTTGGCACCGCCATGAAAAGTGCCATGTCACAGTTCAGTTGGCTACGGTCTCTCCCCTCTTAGTGGTGTGTAAATGATGTAGCGTCTTGCAATGGGTGGTGTTCACTTATTCATGCAGCCACCCGGGTGCCACCGACTGTGACTGTGCCCGCCTGGGGTGCAGAGAATAAAGCCTGTCCCCAGCCCCCCATGATCACCATCTGGCAGGACAGCCTCGCACAGACCTGCAGTGCGGTCCTGCAAGGCCCACAGAGCCCACCCCAGATGTTTCCCGCTTTGGGCTCAGCCGCAGCTTCCACACCGTGGTCAGGGCCTGGCCCTGCGGCAGCCCCACCCCCACGCACCCACCGGGTGGGCACAGCGCTCCCCCAGGAGCCAAGCAAGCCTTCCCCGTGGCCCAGGTGCCCTCTTGGGAGCCGGCAGCTTTGCTGGGAAGTGAGAGCCTAGACAAGCCCATCTGCTGAGGCCTCCAGCCCAGGAACATAAATGTCATTCCTGTGAAACTTGGAATGTTTGGGATTCCACCAGAAGACCCATTGAACTTTTCCAGAAATATTTCCTGAGCAGCACATTCCTGAGCCTCCTTTGATGCGTCTTCCTTCTGTCCTCTTCCCAGAGCTCCTGGTTCACAGGGAGGTCTTTTGAGCTGGTCTCCTGGGGGCGCCTCAGTGAGAAGCTTTGAGTTTGACCTCTGTCCCCAGGGGGGCTCCATGAAGGTGGAATCTGAAGCTTGTGGCACCCTGCAAACACCACCCCCGGGAAGCTCCCACAGCCACCACCCCTACACCCTCCAGCAGGGTAGTTGGGTCAGCACTTGTAAGACTGAGGAAAGAACTAATCTGCCACGGGCCATCCGTGGTCCTTCTGAGTGTGACGCATGTGCTGCTCACACACATGGTATTCACCACATAAACAGGTGTGTGCACAAGTTCCAACAGGGTAAGTCGTCTTGTGATGCTGTGCTTGGGTGACACTGCAAGGCCAAACCATGTAAATGTTTCTAAACATTCCAGATTTCTATACTTGTCATGGCCCCATACAAACATTTTGCAGATGGCCCCATCTGTGAACTGTGCCGAATCCTGCTGACGTAGGCCCTCTGCTCCGGTGCTTCCCAGGCCACGGGGCCACAGGGCCAGCCCATGAGCATGGGTGGATGTCCCACTCCACTCCACAAGCCTCGAGCACACTGCTGGGTATTGAGGGATGAATAGGAGTTGCCCAGGGGAGGGGAGGCTTTCTAGGTTCCTAGTCAGAAGCTGGCCTTGGCTTTACTCTGCCGTGCAGAGTGGAAAGGGCAGGTGCTTTGGCCAACGGGGGCTGGAATTATTGCTTCTCTGTTCAGACGGTGAAAACGTTAGAGCCCTATTTTACACCGTGCATAGAAAGAAATTTTTGGTGGATCAAAAACCCAAATTTGAAAAGCAAAACTCAAAAATGTCTCGAAGGATATACAAGAGGAAGTTCCTGCGATCTTGGGTGAGAGATTTCTCGGCCAGGATGTTCAAAGGTCAAATCATAGAGGAAAACGTCTGTATATCCTGTGTGATGAGTTGCACAAAAGCAAGTGCAGAGACAAATCCCAGGCGGGAGGACGTTCACACGCAGCTACAGACGTGGACTGGCACCCGGAACACACAGCACGCCAAAGAGGTCTGAGAGAGGAAGGGCACCTCCTCTTCCTCATGTCACCCAGCCCAGGAGGAGTGTGCTGATTCCTCTCTCACATTCTCTCTGGCATTAATTCCCTCCTGCGGTTTCCTGAGTTTTGCTTTTCATATTTGGGTTTTTGATCCACCAAAAATTTTTTTCTATGCACGGTGTAAAATAGGGCTCTAACGTTTTCACCGTCTGAACAGAGAAGCAATTATTTCAGCCCCCATTGGCCAAAGCACCTGCCCTTTCCACTCTGCACGGCAGAGTAAAGCCAAGGCCAGCTTCTAGCTAGGAACCTGGAATGCCTCCCCTCCCCGGCTTCGCTGGGCAACTCTTATTCATCCCTCAATACCCAGCAGTGTGGTCATGGATCCCGGGAAGGCCTGAGTTCGGTGCCTCCTCTGGGCTCCCACCACCTCTCTGCTCCCCTCCATCAACGGCAGAAAACATGTGGAAATGCAGTCGCACAAACTGGGATCAGCCATCAAAGGTTGAAATCCTGATTCTCCTAAAGCTGCATGGCCTCGGGCAAGCTGCTTAACTTTGCTAAGTTTGGTTTGTTGTCTATCAAGACAAAACAAGGTTTTAATATGTGTCACAAAGTTTGCAGCATATATTATAATAAAATCATCTTTAGAAGCTTTCTGGCCCATTGGAAGGACTTTGTGAATGATCCTTATTCTGGTTCCAAGGCTGGCTGTGGAGGTGAGCGCATCTCTTCTGTGTCTGCCCCGCTCCTAGACCAGCACCCCCCGCGGTGTGAACGGGGCCTGCTGAGGCCTGCCCATGGGGTGTTTGCGTTTCTAAGGAAGGACACAGCCCAGTACGAAGAGAGGACATCCATAGATCTCATGAATGGGGGAGAATGTTAAAAGGAAGAGCAGGCTGGGGCCTGGCAGGGGATCGGGGTTCCAGCCCACGTGGCCCTGTCGCTTCCTTTCCCAGTGGAAAGTCACCCCAGCAACCAGCCTCCCTGGGGGAGCACAAGGCACCAGCAACTTCTGCAAAGGACTTCTCCGGACGGTTGTATCCCGGCTGAGAGCACACTCCGCCCACTGTGGCAGCCCCGACCCCGGCCAGAGGGAGGAACTACCCAGTGCAGTGGCTAGGGACAGGCGGCCTCTCCTGGGTGCTCCCCAGCCTGCCCCTGCTGCCTGTCTGTCACCTGGCCAGGGACACTGAGCAGGCCTCTGGCTTCCTCTCCCACCTGACAGTCAACAGGGGAAGTGGAAGTGTTTAAAACTCAACAGTTCTCTCAACAAGGCTTCATCGGGCATCGCTGTGTCCAGCCCTGTGATAGGTGCAGGGCAGGAGAGGGTGGAGACCCCGCCCTGGCCTCCACTCTGGGTGCTGACCCAGGTCCAGGGTCACGGTCCCGTCACCAAGAGAGGAGCTGACAGGGCCACCCAGTCACCGGGTCAGGGCAGCCGCTGGCAGCCCCAGGGTCTTTGCGAACCAAGCAGGCACCCCATCCAGCTCCCTCCGGCCAGGCCCAGCTCTTCCCGTCAAAGGCAGGCAACTGATTTCAAAGAGCCCAGGGCTTTGGTGCCAGATACTCCATTCATTCACTCATCCGCATCTGCAAAATGAACATAATAAAAGCGCCCGCTCCATAGGAGGGCCATGTGGATGAGCTTTGTGGGTGAAGTCTGAATCACACTCTCTCACCCTGCCTAAGATTGGAACCAAGAAACAAATCAGGCAGACAGCAATGAAAGTAAAATATCAGCATTATCCCTGAATTTTAAAAGGCTGGATGCAGAATGTGGCTTGGACATCCAGCATTAATGACTTCCTGGTGCCACCAGAATTAGGCCACTGCACAGCCACAAGCAGAACTGGCCACACAGACCCTTGTGAGGGCTGCCGCAAACCTGGCCACTGGGGGGAGCCCACCGCACTGTGCCCTTGGGGTGAACACAAAGCAGATGGGGAAGACAGCATCTCCCCACCAAGCAAGCCCTGTAACTGAAAAGGGGGCAGGGCAGGGGGTGTAAACGGAGTCCAGGAGGGCTCAGGAAAAATCTCCCCTTAAGGAAACTGGGCAGGGGAAGAAGATACGCTCTACCAACCCCGCCCCAGTCCATGCAGTGTCTACATGTCTATATATGTATATATGTACGTGTATATTCATATATGTATATACGGCCCCCACCCCATTCCATCCAGTGTCTACATGTCTTTATATATGTACACATGTATGTGTATAGTCACATATATACAGCCTCCACCCCATTCCATCCAGTGCCTATATGTTTATATATGTACATATCTGTGTATGGTCACGTATGTACAGCCCCCACCCCATTCCATCCAGTGCCTATATGTTTATATATGTATATATGTATGTGTGTAGTGACATATATATAGCCCCCACCCCATTCCATCCAGTGTCTATA